>JAQIXT010000097.1:0-75807 GCA_034700445.1 Stenotaenia linearis
GGCTTTTTTACCCATTACTCGCACATCAGCTTCTCCTTTCATCGACATTTAATCAACCCCAATCACTTACCTCAAGTTGCGCGATATTTAGTGAAATGGGATTCTTTCTTTGACTAACACAAATATCGAATTGAAAGCTTGGGTAAAAATGCCGGCGGGAGAAAAAAGAAATCGATACAAACAGGACAGTACACCTCTAATCTTGTCATTTCCCACGACAGTGCACTAGATGTTTACCAAAATCTTGCAAGAACATTACCAGAGTGTCATGGGATTTAGCTTTTGAAACACTTTGTAGTCTTTATTGGATGTAAAAAGTAGGAGAGCGGGAAGGAAAGATAAAATGAAAAAAAGGTAAAAGTAAAAAAATAAAATAAAATGGAAAAGTAAATTTAAGCAATGGATTAACTTCAAATTGAGGTTAATTATTCAACTTGACTGATTTAACATTTGTTATCAAGAGAAAATTGGCCAAGATGAATAATTAAGACTAATCAAGTTGCCATTAAAATTCTCTCTCGAATCTAAGCACAACGTGTTAAAAGCAATTTTAAATTTAATGTCATGCTTTTTAAACAAGGAAGAAAGATGTTTTAGGACACTGAGTCAACTTTTTATTACTTTTTTACAGCTTGATACCTGGAGGCCACTCCTAGGTTAGCCAATTTTTTTTTTAAAGCAAAAAATAAATCGGTTTTTTTTGCATCACTTACCTTAAAACTAAGTTTCAAAGAAGCAATAAAAAAAGTTTTATGTTTCTATTTTACTGGACATGCAGATTGGAACGATGCGCAATGCTGTTCAGCGTTGAGGAGTCGGACAGTTCTGAGCTTGTCCGACTCGAATTGCAAACTTGCAATCAAACTTTTCTAATGCCCAGATGAAAAAGGCTATAGAATATTGTGAAATGTTTCATAAATCCCATAGAATTCTGTGGGATTTATGAAACATTCTATAGCGTTCTACAGCGTTCTACATTATCTGATTATCCTCTGAAATTTATTTCACCAGGGGTACCGAACATTATAATTCAAATGACTTAATCTGTTACTGTTTTTCCCTGTTTAATTTGTAAAATTACTTTTTTTTTGTTTCACGTATAAAAAATTCTAAAATGCAGCCCACGCGCTGGTAGAAAACCCACACATTTTCATATTTTTCGACATTATATTGAAAATTTTCTGTAAGCTCCTCAGAATTTCATCCCCCATAAAATAATGTCTAATCCCCTTAAACTGATTTCTTTTCTAATCTCGTCTCTTCAGATCCAACAGTATTTCCCCGCAATGTTCGCTAAAATATGCACAATTTGAGGAAAAAAGAGTAAATTAATGGTGGACTTAAAAATTTAACATACTTCAATAATGTATATAAATGTAATTAATTTGTCAGTTAATTTAATTAATTAATTTGTTACTTACCGTAATTAACTTAGAAAAACAAAATGCAAAAAACAACAAACAAATGCACCTCAAATTCAATATAAAATGTTTTCTCGACCAACTTTAACTTACTGTTAAAACATCTTTTATTTCACTCCAGGTCCTCTAAAATTCTATCTAGGAGCAATAGACCACTTTAATGGTTACGAGATTTTACCCCATTTGACCTCTTCATTCCCCCCTCGAAAAAAAGAAACATCGTTCGTTTTTTTTTTTTTTTTTTTTTTTTTTTTTTTTTTTTTTTTTTTTTTTTTTTTTTTTTTTTTTTTAAGTAAAAATCTTGTGAAAAAACACCATTAATCGATTATATGCCAACATCTATCACTGCAAGAAAAATGAGATTTACAAAAATTTACATCAATTAAATTTGTCGTAAAGAAAATGTACATTACATTTATTAGAGTTTGCAAAGAACGAAACTTATGTCTTATAACTTATAAATTCCATGTTAAATATAAGTTAGATTTATAATTAATATGGAATTTATAAGTTATAAGACATAAGTTTTATTCTCCGCAAACTCTCTATGGTTTTAAACACTTTCCGGTAAAGTGTTCATTTACAAGCTTACGTAGTGTGTATTACATGTTTACAACATGTAATGATACAACATGTATCATTAGAGTTTGCGGAAGACGAAACTTATGTCTCATGACTTATAAATTCCACGTTAATTATAAATCTGACTTATAATTAACATGAAATTCATAATTTATAAGTTATAAGACATAAGTTTTGTATTCCGCAAACTCTATTATAATTTTTTGTTAATTTAATTTTTCTTGCAGTATATTTAATTCAAACTACTAAAATATAAATCGCCGAAAACTATTTAATAAACCTCTCCTGATACCATCAACCCCTTTCCTTCTCAAAACTTAAAATCGAAAAAAATGAAGAAATTTGCCTCTCACTTTCTTTCCAAAAAAGCATGATTCTGGTAGCCAGCAGCATCATTGTCCCCTGTGCCTTTACTCTACTCAAATTTATTCAATCTATTTACTATTCAGTGCGTGCTCTTTTCTTTTCTTTCCAAAAGGGAGCTATTTTTGATGTGGAATTTCCTACAATAGAAAGAATTCTTTTTTTACAACTTCTTTTTTCCCCTTATTGCTCATGCAGCTGTTCAAACAGGAACTCACAACTACTACACTTCGAGACAAAACAATTTGCAATATCTCCAGTTTATAATTCAACAAAAGCAGAATTAAAACAATTTTAATTTCCTGTCAACTTATTTACACATCCATCACCTTTAAAATTAATTAAGCTTTTCCATCACGCTTCTTTTCTGGATCAGCAGCCGAGCTTAGTGTAATCTAAAAACTTGATCATTTAATTAATTATTTTCTCGTGTCAGAATTTTTTTCAAAGTCTAAAATAATATTGCATATCTACCAGAATGCGATGCAGACGAGACCCACTGACCATGAGCGGTTATTTTAAGAACAGTTGCCAATAGCAACCACTCATTCATCTCGGAAGACTAAGAGGTGTAAGTTATCGAGCGGGAATTAATGAAACGACGATAAAAATAGAATTATTTTAAGACCTATTCATGTTGTCAACAACTTTTTATCACCTCTTCCCTCCATACTCCAGTGTTTTATTAAGAGATAACGTTTAACAACTCTTCGCATCATATAATTCAAGCGTATTTCTTATTTATTTTTGGTTTGTCAATGATTGACTTATTTCTAAATTTTTTTTAATTTTAAAAAAAAATCTTTTTATAGTATTGAAAGATAAGTTTATTTACCCCAACATCTTATTCTTATTGAAATTTTTAGTGTATTTTTTTAATCATTATAAAATTGTAAAGTTTGTTTTAGGGTTTTGATGTTTTTATAGCTTTTTATCGCGATGTAAACAACACAACCCTTGAAATATCGGGTTTTCGTTTGGATGGGAGGTAAGGGTATGTGTTTTAAAAGCTTTCAATGCTCAATCGGAAAAAGATGTTGAAGTTTCTGTGGGAATTGGATATGTTCTGCTAACTGTTTGACTTCGGGCTAAATAAGAAAAAGTAACAATCCTAAGAATGGACCACTGATTGACCAAATAATCTTTACAACATCAGAGCAAAAAATGAAATATTTTTTAAAAAAAATTTACCCATTTTTTAAACATCAATTTTCGCATCAGTCCATCACTCATCTCAAAACTTTATACACTGTCTTAAAGCCCATCATTTTCTCTACAAAATCGTGTTTTATAGTGGAAAAATGTCAAGAAAAAAAATTTTTAAATTTTTAAAAAAATTCTGTCAATTACTGTCTTATTCTTCGCACGATCTTTTTGTAAAACCACTTTAATTACATAGATTATGTTGTTTCCGTCCTACCCCGTTTTTTAACCTTTAAAAGATAAGATTTTCAGCATTTTCTCATTGAGTCACACATTAATAGCGACTTCACTCCTCATTTTACTATTTCCCACATAAAACACTGTTAAATCAAAGTTAGAATTAAACGACAATTCTTCTCCGTACAACGTTGTTGAACCAACTTTCGTTTATTCCCAAGATTTATATACAGTAGAGCGCTCATTCTGATTTATTAGCGACATGTTTCGAGGACCCGATGGTACTCTCCATCAGCTGCAAGTGATGTCTCATTTTTACGACTATTACAACTGTTAATATTGCACCACTGAGATTTAACATAACCAGCAATTAAATTCAGTCTTTAAAAAAAATTCAGTGTTTTCGAATTGTACTTCACGAAATACACAAAAAAGAATTTTGTAATTTGCAAAACAAACATCTTCGTTAAATCTAAAGCTGCGTTCAAGTAGCTTTATTTACATCATTCCAACTGGCATTTCTACTTTAAAATAAATAAAAAAGCAGCAAGCAAACCATCTTATGCTTTCAATTCCATATTCAAAGCAACCATTTTTGTTGACCTTTTACAATTCGAGGTACACGCCACGCATTATTTCTGAAACTAAACAGACAAAAGCTCTCTCTCTCTCTCTTTCTGTCAACCAAAAAAAAAAGGAAAAAAAAAAGGCAAAGATGAATATTTGTGGGTATAATGCATTAAGAGCACTCGCACCATAACTAATTAATTATTTTTTGCCCTCAGTAAACAAAGAGCACTCGCACCATAACTGAATTTTTCTTAATTATTTTTTGCCCCCAGTAAACAAATTCGGGTCTCTTAATCCATTTCTTGCTGGTTTTGCAACTACTTGAATTCCCCAGAGAAAATACATAAACAG
This sequence comes from Stenotaenia linearis, assembly GCA_034700445.1. Lineage (NCBI taxonomy): Eukaryota > Metazoa > Arthropoda > Chilopoda > Geophilomorpha > Geophilidae > Stenotaenia > Stenotaenia linearis. The sequence continues at coordinate 4,668 of JAQIXT010000097.1, forward strand.
CTTCCATTATGAATTCATGACTTCTTTACGTCTAAACGATGTGCCAATTTTTACCAGCAGATGCTTTGCCCATTCCCTTTTCCTAAGGTCTGAAGACGAGATGGAGGAGGTTCAAAATTGAGCCAATAATGCGAAAAACACCCCTTTCTACTCTAAGCAAATAGCATTACATTTTAAAGCTCAACTCCCAAGCTTCAATTATTTCAAAATTTTAACATGGCATTTACGACTTTAAATCTCTTCAATTCAACAAAACAAAAGATAGAAAGAAAACAAGTCTTGATTACTTCTTACACAGAATTTTTAACGTAAATTTAACTATTTATAAACCAGGATTTTAATTTTAATTTGTATTTTTACATCCATTTTTTAAATATTTTAATTTATTTTGTATTTCTGAATAGAACCCAATGACATCAACAAGCCGAAAGAAAATAACTATCATAATAAATTTATAATTCAATGTTATCAAACACTGTAGAAAAATATTTTCTTTAAGCTCGACGAAAACATTCCTTCGTACTTGATATAGAATCTTTAAAAAATTATTGATTTTTATCATCCCACTCCCTTTTTTAGCATTCAATAATTTTTTAACTTTAAAAAACAATTTCGAGAAATATCCGTTTAATTTTTCATTATTCCAATTCTCATTTACGGATTTCCTACTAAACCTTCCATACATCCCTTTACGAAACGTGATAAATTCCTAATCAGTGGTCGTGATTAAATTCTTGAGGGAAACGACTCGAGCTCTTCATTATACTCTCACAGGAGATGAGTTAATTTTTTAGAACTTTGGATAATGCACGTCCAAATTAATCAACATGCTACACGTTCATCCAATTGGCAATCTAAAAATAACCGTGCCCACACCCAATATATCTGCCTTCAAACATCGCTTTTTTTCCCTTCAAAACATTCAGTAAACAAGTTTAAAATCAAATCCGAGCCTTCACGAGTAAAAAAATAAATGAATAAAACATTACTTTGACATTACTTTGACATTCCTTTCCCTCCTTCGACCACGAGTACGAGTATGGATCTAATTTTAACCCTATTTGAATCAAGGTGACAAAAAGACCCATTTCAAAAATGAAAACACAAACATTAAACTCAATCGATACAAAACAAAATTAAAATTGGCACAAAGATACTTTACCAACTTCTTGCCAACAAACATTCGCACCAAATAAATTCCACTTACACAATCAACCGAAAAAAAAATCGAAAACCACATGAAATTATTTTAGAAAAATGTGCAACGAATTAAAAACGTAAATCGATTAACTTGTTTATACCAACGTTAAAAATACACAAGGAAAAAATATACTTACTGTTCATAGTCAAAGTCGAATGTTAGACCGAGCAAATTTGGAAATTTTTTACGAACACTTCCGATTCGACCGATGTTGCATTTTATAATTTTTTTCAACGACAGACGAAACGAAAGGAAACCCAGACCGTGTTAACACAAAATCCGAGGGCGTTTTTAGCAAGTGGGATCCAAAAACTGTTACTCAATAGTCGGAGCATGGTGTGTCTTGTTCAGGATGCTACTTCACTCTGTGTTCATTCTGCCTCGCTTTATCCTCCTTTTAGTGTAGCAGCACATGTGTAAATGTGCCTCACTGCATTGTTGTTGCCTCCCGTCTTCTACTGATCTACTCACACAGCGCCAACTGTGTCTGTGTGTGCTTCACAGAAAATCGAAGTTCTGGACTCTACCATTCACTTCGGGTTGATCTATAACTAAACGAGCAAAGAAAGAAAACAAGAAATGGGTTCCATGTGGAAACTAACAAATTAATAAACACTTAAGACGTTTTTGGATATTGCTCTCGTCCCTTATTCCCTTAGAAAAACAACGAAAGAAATAAAAACGGATTATTTTCCCTTCGAACTCAATTATGAATTAATAATTAATAGTTGCAACACTAAATAAACAAAAGCTTTCTTCAATCAATCAAAACTATTAAAAAAAGATTTTAAAAAAAGATAAAGGAAAAATGTAAATTTTTAAGCGCTTCATCGCTGGTAGTTAATAATTCATGTTGCATTTATAATTTGTTTTTCCCAGTTCAGAGCTACATTGGTGTTAAATTAAAACGTGAGTTTTATACAATAAGCCCCATTTACATTTGCATGGTTACGCATTGACACTTTGTTTTGGCAACCCACGTAATTAGTTGACTATTTCACTTTTACTGCGAATGCTTACAAATTGGTCAGATTTCTAGGTCACCAAATTAAGTCAAACAGATTACTTCGGAGGGTTCCCCGATGGCTACACGTTTCAGTTATTACCTAGAACCTCACGTTTGGAAAATATAATTAAAAAATAAACAGATAAATAAATTTTGTACTGACAAATTTTCCGTAACTGAAACAACGGCTCGTCCTTGTTATGTTATCCTCTGATCGTAAAATTAGATTAGTTTTACAAATACCGAATACCTATTGCTTACAATTGTTTGTGGGAAAATTAATCTCTGAAACAAATCACATTAAGCTTGATACTTTCAAGATAATGCAAAGAGTTCTTAAAGCATGCAGTTTGATTGGTGAAACCAATTTCAGTTTTATAGGTTGGTTTATAATCAGCTTTAATGAGCAGCTGTAAATATGGTCAATTAGTTTTCGTTTTTGTACATCACTCAATTGAAAAAAATATCCTTCGCAATAACTTAATAAAGGTTCCATTTCTGGTGTTTGTATTTATACTTAACCACACATCGTGGTTGATATAATAGTAATAAAACTAAGTGGAATTATCTGTTTAGTGTGAAGTATATTTGCAAAAATGCATTTTATATACTGAATTTATTTGTTTAGTTTGTTTTGAACTAATCAGGGATTAACTACTTATTTATTCCAATTGGGAATATTGAGTTATTGTGTTATTTTACCATTTACTTATAATTTTTACTTACTGTTTTTGCTCAGAGGCAGTTTATTCGAATCGTTAAATATGGCAGCTTTAACTTTGTTGAATTTTTTATTGGAATTTCCTGTAAAAATACGAAAGAATTAAATTATATTGTCATTCCAACATTCACACTTTGTGATACATGTCTACAATAAATGAAAAAAAAACTCATCGTCATCTCCTTAAGAGCCCTCGAGAAGTTATAAATGATCTTATAATGACAACATTGTTATTAAATATTAAAATATATATCATTCGAAATATTGCATGTCATAGAAAATTAAAAAGCTATTTTCAGTTAATAATAAACTAGTAACAAAATGAGTAGCTGAAATGAATGAATAGGATCAAGTGGTCAGAATATAAATCTTTAGTTTTTTAGTTTTTTTTTATAATAAAATTATTTTTATTATCCAAAATAAAATATATGACCATTGTAAAATAAATATTAATTATATTGCCTCAATAAGCAATACTGTCGATTTATTTTTTCGATACCTTTCTCATCTAAAGAAATGTTAGAAATTTGGAGGATAAAAAGGTCGTGAAAGATTTGTTTCAACGAGAATAACATCTCGCAGCAATGCTTTAGAGGAGTGGCAATGATCCTTACCTTCTTAGTCCACAGATCTTGCCATCATCTTACAACATAACGCAAATAACTGTGTTGTAGTCAAAATTAGAGCCATTTAAACTACAGCTGGATTTAATTATTGAAGAAAATGGCTATAACCGTTTTTCTATTGCCTTTCACATTCATAAATTGTTAAAATACCCGATTAAACAACCTACCTTCAACGAACACACATCTTGGTCGCCTATCACTGCCTTCCATTACTTTCGTTACTTAACACTACGCATGTACAAGGAATCAAGGCCTTTACAAGAAAAGTCGGATAAAAATCAGCGTGCAATTATTTCAATGAAATAAATGAAATTTCGGTTTTCTGTATCCCTTTAATTCAATTCCCCAAATTTTTTACCGCATTAATTTTAGTTTTAAGTATTTTAAAACCTCCGAATACATCGAAAAGATGTTCGTAATAACCAGTTAACCACGTGCACTGAATTTCATCAGACTTCCTTCATGTACACAGACTGTGGTTCAAAAGCCTAGCTCTCTAGTCACTTCGCAGCGAAATTTCGTGCAATGCCAACGCAATGTAGGAGATGGAATGACATCACGAAAGAGATCTGCGAACCTATTGCCTAATCCGAACCGAAAACTCACGGTCGTCCTCGCTTATTCTAAATTTACATGTAATAAGGGGATAAAAATAGATCAACCAAATTCAATGGGGTGTTCCCATCAAAATAACTCTTTGCACAAATATAAGGGAAAGTAGGAAATTAATTCCAACGTGAGTTAGTTACGGAACCTCATACATTAAATGAAACAGCGCGTTGTAACCCCTTGGATCATCACAGAAAAAAAAGGCCCAATCTATCATTCTCAAAATGTCCCATGCAAATAGCGAAGGAGGTGAGGAAGATTCTTTGGAATTGGATGAAGATTATTATACGTTTCTCAATATCCGACGAGAGGTTGGTGATCGCATAATAATTTAATAAGAAACTATATATAAATTAATTTAAATGTAGATTATTTTGCCGGTATTGTTTTTTTTTTTTTAATGAAATTTTTTGCGATCATTACATCATTACATTGTACACACTGATCAATTCTCCAATAGGATTTTTTTTTAAATATCTCTTATTGCTTCTAGGCTACAAATGATGAAATCAACAATGCATATCGTCGCCTAAGTCGTCTTTATCATCCCGACAAACATTCTGATCCAATTAAGAAGAAGCAAGCTGAAAATTTATTTGGAAAAACAAAGAAGGCGTATGAAGGTAATCGGTGTATAATTGTAAAATATTTTAAATAATAAATGAAATTTTAGTGTTGAATGACCCCCACAAGAGAGCCATTTATGATAATTTGGGCACTAAGGGATTAGAAACTGAGGGATGGGAAATAGTCCAAAGAACAAAAACACCGCAAGAAATTCGGGAAGAATACGAACGATTGGCCCGAGAAAGAGAAGAGAGACAATTACAGCAACGAACTAATCCTAAGGTGAATATAATGCGATAATGTGTATTTTTCGCAATCTAAACAATAATTGATATCTTGGTTTTTCAGGGTTCCATTACTACAAACATAAATGCTTCGGATTTATTTGACGTTGATGACACCATCAAATATGATAACAGGTATACATTTTTTTAAAAAAATTTACAAATTAATTTACTATCAATTCTTATTTCTATAGAGCAATGCCAACATTGGAAGTTAGTGGAATCAATATTTCACAATCAATCGAAGCGCCTCTGACTATAAACGATACTATTTCACTGTCAGGTCAAGTTCAGACTCACAACGGAACTGGCAATGGGGTTGTGAATTGTTCAGTACGGCGTATTTTGTCAACGAAAAGCTGGGCTGAGGTTTAATTGCAATAAATTTACATAATAATTCGTGATTTATTTTCTCTTAATTAATAGTTTGAACTCGGAGCTGGAAATGGACTAACATGCACAGCTAGAGCATATAGAACTCTATCTAAGCGTTGGTGAGACCTAAAGAATTTTTTTAAATAGTTAGGATTCATTTCAAATGTGCTTTATAGTTTCGGAAATATAGCCGGGACTTTTCAATTTACTCCTCTTGGCTTAAGACCAGGATTACAAGTCTGTAAGTTAATATCAAAAGCTTCTTAACAAGTCACTGATTATAAATAATTTATTTTCACTCAGTGGTAGGACATCAGTTAGACAAGCATGTTACGGGTTACCTAACGTGGCGTGCTGGACTCCAATCGTCAATGAACACAACAGTTGTGTGGGACACTTCTGGACATCACGTTGCTTTCTCAGTGCAATTTGGACTACCAAATACATACTTAATGGCATCTTATGCTAGAAAAATGTCTGAAGAATTTAAAATTAAAGGCAGTGTCAAGTTAGTCTAAAGCATTTGGTGAATATTGGTTTATTTTAAATTAAATTTTGGTTTTAAATTTTATTAGGGCTGGAACCTTCGGCGTATTAGTTGAGTACGGGTGTGAAAAGAAAATTTCCAGGCATAGCGTGGTTGGTGCTTCTATGATTGTCGGTACACCTGCAGGAGTGAACTTGAAAATCAAGTAAGCAATTTTTTGATCGTATTGGAAGTAAGAAATGCATTGATAATTTTAATATTTCAGAATAATGAGAGGAAATCAGAATTACATTTTTCCAATTCTCTTGTCGGATCAGCTGCTTCCCACTCCCATTTTATACGGAACTGTTACACCTATTATACTATATTTCGTAGCACAGAAATTAATTATTACACCGTACTTAGACAAACAAAAGAAAAAGTATGCTGTTTATTTGAATAGTAAAGTGTCAATTGTGCAGATTAATCGGGCAGAAAGTTTTCCTGATGTGAATTGTATAAATTTTAATTTTTTCAATAGTTTGAATTATTCATATCCCGATTGGGTCTGTTAATTGACGCTATTATTTTAGCATTTGAATAAAGATGGTAGTAAAAATTGTTAAAATTACAGGGAGAAAGAGAAGCAAAAGGAAGCCAATGCGATGCGTATGGCTGAAAAGAAAAAAGAAGCCGAAGCAGCTGTTTCTTTGATGCAGGAGACAGTTGCCAGGATACGAGAACAGGAGGAAATCAAGAAAGGACTAATCATAGTGTCGGCAGTTTATGGAAAACTAACGATGGACTCGAGTCATAAACCCGAATATCAAAATTCCGAAGCAATAGACGTTACAATTGCTCTGCAATGCCTCGTTAAAGATTCCAAATTGATCCTTTACGAGACATCAAAAGTAAGCTACTGTTGCTGCTTTTGTTGACACCCCTTTTAACTGTTCTACGTTTACTAGGCCCAATTGCCTGGTTTCTTTGATCCTTGTGCGGGAGAAGAGAAATCGCTTTTTGTCCAATACCTATTTCATAACTTGCTTCACGAAATTTCCGTTGCGGACAATGAGATGATTAGGATTCCAAAGCAGTGTAAGTTCAGATGTTTAGCCAATTTTAACAGTGATTTTACGAGTATGTTCTCTTTCAGCGCACAAAATCGACTGACCAGTTTAGTAATTTTTTTAATTTCCTCATCCTGCATTGTTGTGGTTGTTATAAAGGCATTTGATTAGATAATAAATTTTACAAAAAAAGTGAAGAAAATTGTTCCTTAATGTGAATACTTTAATACTGTTATTGTTATTAAGCAGTGCTAACATAGCACCAATATAAATGTTCCCAATTATGCAAGTTGGTATTTGCCAATATTAAAATAGACATTTGCATTGTTTATTCTTTTTCATAATTTTGTAAAAATACCTAGTGTATATCTTTGGTTTCGCATTTAGGACTGCTAAATTTTTGGTCTTAATTTTGCATATAAGGATATTTCCAATCCTTCTGAGGCACGAATGTCTCCTTTACCGTCTGAGGGTTTGTCCAGCGCAACAGGTAATGTGGTCCGCCCGCCTTATCGTTGGTGCCTTCACAAAAATGAGTTACATTAAGCAAACCTCATATTACGAGTAAAATAATCTTACCTGATAAACGGCCACCACCAAATGGCTGCTGACCCACAACAGCTCCTGTTGACTTATCATTTATATAAAAATTTCCAGCTGTCATTTTCAATTTTTCTGCAGCAAGTTTCAAAAAATTTTTGTCGCGCGCAAATATAGCGCCAGTTAGAGCGTACGGTGTAGTAGATCCGACTAAGTCTAAAGTTTTATCGAGATCGCTGTCTTTGTAAACATAAACAGTGAGAACTGGTCCAAAAATTTCTTCCTTCATCAATTTATCGTCAGGATCGGTTGTTTGAATAATCGTTGGTTCGACAAAGTAGCCCTTACTACAATTTTTATAAAGAAAATTACTTATATGTAAAGGCCTTAATTAATTTTTAATTTATACCTTTTATCGCAATTTCCTCCTGCAATTATTGTAAGATTATTACTGTTATTCTTAGCGTAGTCGATGTAACTTTTGATTCGATTAAACGATCTTTCGTCAATCACAGAGGACAAAAATGATTCGTAATCAGTTGGAGGTCCAATCTTAATTTCCTTATGTACCCGCACGAGTTCTTTTTGAATCTAAAAGAATTGTGGAATTAGACAAAATTAAATCAAATTAATATCAATTACATTATCCCAGAGCGATTCAGGCACATAAAATCTCGAACAAGCAGAACACTTCTGCCCTGAATATTCGAAGGCACCTCGAATGGTACACGATACTACTGTATCTGTATCAGCAGAAGGATGAACGAAATGATAATTCTTTCCACCACATTCTCCTACTAATCTGGGAAATGTCTTGTAGACATCTAAATTTTCACCCACTTGCTTCCATAAATGTCGGAATGTGCTGTAAAAGAATTCTTTTTTACAAAATGAACACGATAGTATAATTTATTTCCTCACGGGACGCTGCCAGTAAAATTTATTCCCGCCAAATGCGGCGACTTTACAATCGTGTCGCCGAATACGGGTCCATCGCAAGGGACAAAATTAATGACTCCCCGAGGAAAACCAGCCTCGAGAAACGCCTTGAAAGCAATATAACTTGATAAAACTGCAGTATCAGATGGCTTCCAAAGTACCACATTTCCCTAATACATAGAAAATTAATGGGTTTCAATTGTAAAACACACAAAAAGCACTTTTACCATTAAAGCCGGCGCTGTGGCTAGGTTTCCACCGATAGCCGAGAAGTTAAAGGGTGAAATTGCAGCAATAAAACCTTCGAGCCCGCGGTAACGAAGAGAATTTAAAATTATATTTTTGTCTTCACTGATTGGACTGTATTTCATCATGTCTTGTGCAAAATGTGCGTTGAAACGAAGAAAATCCACGAGTTCGGCTGCAGAATCAATCTCGGCTTGATAAGCAGTTTTACCTTGACCTAACATGGTTGCTGCATTCATATCCATGCGATATTTTCCACTTATTAGTTCAGCAGCTCGTAGTAAAATGGCAATTTTTTCCGGCATAGGAACCGCCTCCCATTTCTCACGAACGTTCATCGCCTCTTTAATTGCTCGTTTCACTAGTGCCTTAAATAAATTATTAATTCAATTAATTTTCTTAAATTAACAAATAATTGATTACTTACAGAGGAAGCCCAATAATATTTTGCAATTTTTTTCGAATGATCAAAAGGCTATCAAATAATTTAATTGGCAATTAATAATGAGTCTTAAAAGTAATTAATGATTATTCATATTACCATAACCTGATAGCGAACATCTTTCGATTGAATTTCATCACTGCCGATCACAATTGGAATTTCACTACATTGATTAGAATATTTTTCCAATACGGCTTCTAACTCTTTTCGTTCTTCGCTTCCCTTTAAATATTCTTTGATGGGTTCATTTTGCAATGCGATGTCAGGAAAGCTATATTTTGGTAAAGATGAAATCTGTTCCATTTTGTTACTTCTAGAAGAAGAAAGGGGAGGTATTCAGAACCAGATATCGTACGTGGACGATCCACATGTGCAAAAAATAGATGAACTTCGGTGACCTCATGTGCCGTCATTTTTACGTTTACAACTATGCAACAGAATGACGTCATGAGTCGACCTTTTCCATTTTTATAAACGCTTAAATTTTTCCATTGGCTCCAAAACAAAATAAAAAACATTGACCTTTAGAGGGAAAAACGAAAGTGATAAACATCTTGTTTTGAAAGTAAATAGCGCATTCGAGATAAAAAGTAATTTATTTGAAAGAGAAATTAAGAAATCAAGTAGTATTTTTAAAACATCGAAAAAAAACTTTAATGTCTTAAGCTAGGACCATACGCATGTATATGATCCTAGTCTTAAGTTTCCTGAAAGTTAAATGACGTCAATATGTCCTCAAGACACTGAATAAGTAAGCAGTAAATCACATGCTCAATTCACAAATAAGTAGCATAATTTACTCGTGCCTTTGCATCTTCCCATTGTTTCGAAACCACTGCCTACGCATTGTAATAAATATGGGGAAAAAAACGACAGATCGAGGGAATTAATTAAACCTAATCTCTCACCTTAAAAATGTTGATATGCCTAACCATAAACGCCTGTTGATATTCAACATTTTGTTCAACTTAAACAATTAAAGTCGACACCCGTCCTCCTTCACCATCGGTCACAAAACTTGCCGGTGGGAGGGATCCAGCTCCAGGTTAGATTTTCACTAGGCTCTTAATTATTCCTCGCCCAAACAGAGGGCACTACGGCCGTATCAGCTGACAGTTATCGATAACCATTGTCGATATTTACCTGAATAAATAATTTGCATCTGCACCTTCGTCCGATATCAAATAGTAAATATACCTAAATGAATTGATAAATTAATTTCAATTTGTGTTATTTTATTCAATTCTTACAGTGAAAGTGCAAAACTTACTTAATGTTGTATGGAAATGAGTACCGCGTATCGATTCTAACTATTTAGCCATATAAACAAAACAATATGGCTAAATTATGTTAACATGAAAGCAGATGGCTAGCTCTAGCCGTCAGTCACGACGAGTGTTGGAGGTACGTGGTGTGTCGTTGTCGGCTTTGAAGACTCATCCTTCGCTAGCAGAATCAGAAATGAAATTAAAGCAGAGGCCGTCCACAGTTACGTCGCAATCGTCGTCCTTAATGACAAATTCCAGTTTGTCTTCGTCGGCTGATGATTTTGATCTCGATAGGGAATCAAATGAATTGATTCAGCAAATGTTTAGTGACATTGATTCATTGCTGTACGATGAAAAATTGCCGGCAGAATTCAAGGAAGATATAATTGACGAATGCAGCTTGTGGAAGGAAAAACATCCACATTACAGAATTACCGGTCAACAGATTTTGCCAGAAAATGAGGATGGTTTTTTATTGCTGCCGCAATATACGTCAACTGGAGCATTAAATTCACCAGTAATTAAGTTTGGAATGAAAATTGCAATCAGAAAAATTATAATTTTTCTTTTTTGGTTTTTTTTAAGGTATCTTCAGAATCACCAATTACCGATTCTTCTAAGTTATTCGTTGAAGGAATTCAAATGGAACTAAATTCACCATCAGTGTACAATTTCTGCTCGATATCAGATGAAATTGGAGCTGTGAAACACTCCATTTCAACCGAAGAAATCATTGCCACAACTGGAAGTTATGAAGAGACGATTGCAAGTGATGGACAAAATACTGCAGAAATGCAAACATGGGTTGAAACAAATTTGAGCCTCGTTAAAAACTTATCAGACAGAGTAATGGATGTATTAAGCAAGAAATTTTACAAAGATGTTACGGGATGGATGCAAAAACTTATTCGTTCATATGTTGGTTTTGTTCGTAATGAAATGAACCAGTATGAGAGATATCAGTATGAAAACAAATTTACAAATTTCCCTAACATAAGACTTTCTACGGCGCCGCCGCGAAATTCATTTTCATCCGACATAGAAGGAATTCTTACCATTTCTCCTAGTCGCTTACAATTAAGAACTGATAAGAGTTCTAGTCTACCATCTACTGCCTTATCGCCTTATTCCAAGCAACATAATATGACCCCGAATAGCGCGGTTCCGGTAAAAAAATTACAAACAGCGATGCGCTTAATACCTTTGGAGAAAAAGGTGGTTAAGGAGCGAGATATTAAAACCAACAGTAATTCTAATCCAACGTATTCTCGGTCAAACATTTTGCCTCCGATTCAAACTCCAGATGATAGTCGAACTCAGTCTAAAGGGAAAAGTTTAAGGCCATCGACGCTTTCATCACATTCAAGATCACGAAATGATCATAAGTCAAAATCGACAAAAGAAGAATTATAAATAAAATTCCTGACGTCAATAAATAAATTTTTTTGAAAATATGCATTATTTTTCTGTAAATTATTTTATCATTAAAAATTGGAAAGGATAATGTGAGGAAATTTTAATTTGACTTATACACGTATTTCGTTCAATAGGTAAAACCAATTAATTAAATTATAATTATTTCGATTATTGTAAGACATTTTTATCTTTGAGACCAAGTTTTCTTATTTAAATATTTATACAAATATCTACTTCTTTTTCTCATTTTCTCATATTTATCGGGTTTTACTTCCCTGTAGTAATCACCCAAAGCTTTCAATCTTTTATTGAGAACGCCCATTTCGTTTCCTCTATAACCTCTTAACCAGCGTGGTATATCTGTAAGAAGTTGAGCAGGATGTATGCGACCACTGCCTAAAATATCTGGAAAAAGACAACATGATCTTCTCATCTCTTGTTTATCAAATGCACAATATATCAAATTACCAATGTAATCATTCTGCCCAAATAATGCTCTTTTTTGATTCCACGAGTTTTTAGGTCTATAACTTGGAATCTCCTTTATTGGTTTGAATTTTTCCGATCGGGGAAGTAGACCTATAAACAAAATGTATTGTAAAAAAAATAACAGTAACAGCTATGTCTTGAGAATGGGTTACTTACTTTTCCCTAATATCTTATCCTTATATCCCCATCGTCGAATGTATGGTTGTTTCTCGAAATATCTGATTGCTGTCGTAATTGGCGATGTAACTTTTAAAATATTTGTAGCTGCTTTAACCCAATTTAATGCAAACATAATCAGATCAGACTGTTTGCACCGAGGTTTTCAGTTCACTCAACGAGACTTCTCTTTCTTGTGATCGACTAATTCTTTCAGGAAGAGGAAATGGTTTATCCTGCTTGCACTCTCCGCAGTACTTCCGGTATGCTCTAGTTTTGCAGCGTTGCTCAGGTTGCTCAGGGGTTCACGTCCACGAAGAAAGCATGGTCTGAGCATAGATTGATGAAAGTTGATTGTAGATATTTCCAAAATGGTATTTTTAACAGTGGCAAACTTAATTAGGGTTATCCGGTCACCTACAGTCGATAACTCTTGGAAGAGACGTTGGGCATTCACAATATCACAAGTAATAATTGTATTATCTTTTTGGCCTACTAATTAAAAATTATTTGTTACTGCTTCAGCACTTTTATGGACGACGGAGAAATTGTTACCGAATTGCAATTAAAGGAATACTTAGAGCGTTATATCATTCAACCGTAGGTCGAGAAATAAGGAAAACGGATCTGTTAAACCTATATGAAACGCGAATCAACGCTGCTTGTATCGAACTAGGAACAGACAAAAATGTTTTGTTAGAAGGATTAGCAAATGTATTTAATGTTGTTTAATTATTTGTATTGCCATCGTATTTACCTTTTCTTTTATTTTCAGTCGAATGTAATATTGGACAGAAAAATACTTTCCGAATTAGCCATAAGAGAACCAAGAACATTTAAAGTAATTCTGAAAATATAAAACTCATAACAAATCAAAAATATTAATTCTATTTTGTAATTCCATAGTGTCTGACAGACATTGCTGTAGCTAAATTTGCGATTGACCCACCAAAAAGAGCTACAATTACCGAGATTAAACCACCACCACCCGGTGTCATCACTCGAGGAATGTTATGATTGAATAAATAAACAGTTTCTTAGTCAAATCTGTTTAGATAACATTTTACTAGGTTCTCATTTGTATTTCCGTTAATAAAAATAAAATACATCAAGTGGTTACATAAATACCATAAATGTTTAAATAAAGATATGTAATGCAATTATATACATCTAGAGTTTTTTAAATTTGAACTTTAAAAATTATATAATGGAATGATAACGAGCAAAATAATGAATACAGTTCTAAAAAGATTTATACTTTTACAAAATAAATCAAGAACACTTGCCCAAAATTGGTTGTAATCACGATTTATAATAATAAGCTGGAAGTAAATAAGGAAAGTGCTACTCAAAAGATTTCTTTGGCACACGGTTACTCTGAATGGCTTCCTAAAGAAAACCTATGATTTTTAATTTTCCATTTTTGATTGTGTCAACTCTTTGTTCAGTGCTAAAACCCTTTTATACTTGTCAGGATTGTCCGACGCTAACTTGGAAAAATCTCGGATAACTTCGTTAAATGTGTCATCTAAAAAAGATAAAATTAATTTAAAAATGATTTAATTTTTGTCATTTAAACCTTCAATGTAAGTACCGGTATTTCCGTATTCTGTTTCCTTCATCTCTTCATTAAATCTTGCAATACGTAATCTTTAATTTAAAAAGCTCATTTGCCAATTTCTCATTATTGATTTATAATGTCACTTACAATGTAACAATATCTGCATTTTCATTTTCTTCAGCGACAGATAAAGCATTCTAATAATAAAAATAAATAAATAATGCAACGTTGCAAGTTAAAAAATATATATTTACCCTTCCGTTGTTATCTAAAGCATGTTGATCGGCACCTCTCTTCAATAGCAGACACACTTGTCTAAATATAGAAAATTATTTTTAAAAAACTAAAATTAATGACTTAATTTGCTAGATTATACCCAGTATTTCCTAACTCAGTTGCCAAATGCAAAGGAGTTCTTCCTAATCCATCTCGAATGTTATTTTTGGCACCATTTAAAAATAAATATTCACAGGCAATTACGGTTCCCTTTAAAGTTTAATAGATGTAGTTAATTTTCACAATAAAAAATTTATTATAATATTTACGCTGCAAATCGCCTGATGAATGGCGGTTTTTCCATCGTCTTCTATATTCACCCAATTTAAATCAGCACCAAGTGCTAGAGCTTCACAAATGCTGGCAAGGTGTGGTTTACTTGCCCCTCTGCGTAATAATAACAAATTTAAATGCCAATTTAAAATCAATTTTTAATCACAAAATATACTTATGCAAAAGAATATTTGGATTTTCATCTTCTTCATCTTCGCAGTCACTAAACTCTTCATCATCAGTTTTAACTTCTCCTGTATTCTCTTCCTGAACTTCCTTTTCTTTTTGTTCATTGTCAACTTCATCTTCATTTTTAGTCCTCATTTGTTCTTGATCTTCCATTGGATCTTTTTCGACAACAGATGCAACACTCAACTCTGGGAAAACACATCCAGACCGTTTACGATTCATTTCCGGATTTAAGGATGGCGAACGTGCAACTGAATTGCGCGTCGGCAAGCCAATCGATTCGTCGTTCGGTAATGAGGTACGCCTTTGAATTAATTTACGAACATTCCACTGTCTTCTTAAGTGTTGAGTTGGTGATGGTTTTTTCGGAATAAATGCTTTTTGAATGTATTTAGCCTTGATCCAAGCTTCGCGAACATTTCTCGTGCAGTCTGGTGTCGCTGGTACTGCTAAAGTTTCATCTACGTTGGCTTCGTATAATTTATTCACCACGTCGTTTCCGAGATCGAGCATAATTTTCACTAATTCTCCTTCCCAAGCATCCAGATTTAAAGAGCGCACTTTGGAATGATGAACTCCTAAACTTCTGTGAATCCCTGAACATTCAATGCATAACGTTATGCCAAGATTAATACTAGCCCATCGCGGTTGAAGCGATTTGCAGTCGCAGCATTTATCGTTTCCAGGAACGGCTAAAATTTGATGCATAACTGAATCGCTAAAATAAAAAATTTAAAAATGAATAAAATATTAATTCGATAAAAAATGTGATAAATAAGCAATAACCTTTTCGGCGATGACTTTACGCCATCTGAAGGTTTGTTCTGCATTTCATCGTTGGATGAATCATTAGATTTTGAATCATAACTTCGCTATTTAAACAACAGTAAAAAAAAATTAGTGAATTTTACAAATAAAAAACTCTTTTTTCAATCATTAAACCCACTTCATTTGCTTCCTCTTCTTGAGTTGGTTGTTGAATGGCTGCATTGATTCCGGCTTGAAGCGCTGACATCCACATGTCATACATTTCTTGACTGTCAGCTTGTAACATGTGACTTCTACAAAAAATGAAAAATATAATAATAAATAAAAAGTTATAGAAACAAACCAAGTGATTCATTGCGTACTTAGACGGGCTTAAAATGTCGAAGCAATATCGTCTGTCAATGTCATTCGCAGGTTTTACCGAACACAATCTCAAATCTTCTTCCATGATTGTTAAATTAGCATCTTTGGATCTTTTTCGGTATACCAATTGATGGTTCTGAATTATAAACCATCTTCTGCAATTTTAAGAATAAATAGTAAGTTATTTTCGTAAACATAATAATATAAATGGTGTTTGCCTGTTCCAAGTTTTAAAAGCATTAGATGTTCTTTTAAATAAATAGCCGTCAATTTGTGATGTTGTTACGATAAGATTAAAGTCAATTATTGGAATTATTTCCTAAAAATTTAAATGTTTGTTAGTCTATAGTTGTCACTGGTTAAGCAGCTTTAAAAATGTACTTTGGAATTAACAAGGTTGTGTCGACCTTCTAACTGCCTATCCAATGCCACCGTTTCACTCCTCATTTGAGTCAACTGAAAACAGAACTAATAAATCATGCTATTTTTAATATTGTAAGTTTTATTTATACATCGCTAGCAATTTCTTTCATCAATGGATCAGTATCTTCGCACAAATCAGCCCCTTGATGAAAAAAAGTGGTCTGTGCTTGCATGTACGATAACAGCTATTAAAAAGAAAAGGAAAAAAAATTATCAAATAAAGTCAGTCATTCAATGTGAGAAATAAACTGTAATTTATATTTTTAATGTTATTGTACCGTATCGAGTACTTCATACCGCTTTTTAGCTTGAAGAAGGCTAATCTGAAAAGATATCATTTGAAGATATAGTTACCTATATGAAAGAAATGAACTCAATTACTTGATTGACGTAATCTAATCCAGTATGCTGGAAGCAAGAACGAGTGGCCACAAGAACATTGTTTAGTTCGTCACTTTCGTGAGGCTTACTTTTAGAAACTTGGGAATTTCTAATTAACGATTGATCCAATTCATCACTTATTTTTTCGAAATAACGTTTTGTATCTTTTACAGCTCGAATGTCACTAATTTGAAAATTAAATAAGTAATTGAATGAATAATTTAATACATAAAACAGGACTCGGAGCTAATTAATTAAATTACTTTTTCACAAAATTGTTCAAATTTTTACATATAGAACGTTGCGCTTGATCGATTAAAATCTATAAAAAATAAAATATGAATGAGATAAATGAACTGAAATTACATTCAATTAAATCTTACCGTATGGTATTTAACTATTTCGAATAACCCTTGCACTAATTTGTTTAATGCGCTCTAAAAATTGACATTTTAATTTTAAAAAAATTATATTAAAAAAAAAATTAAATATCAACTTACGGCAATTTTAGGATCATCTTTAAAGTAACTAGAAATGTCTATAATTGATGTAATAAATGAGCTGCATAAAAAAAATAACCGTATTACGTAAAACTCATGAAAATTAAATGTACCTTGCAATATATTTTTCTTACTTTTTACTACTAACGTAAGCTTTACCCGTCTCAATCATATTGGAACATGTTTTAACCATCTGCAAATAATTATAGCTTTAAGTTTTATAAATTTTTATATAATTTTATTCTATACTTTATCAAGTTTTAATTCCAATAGATCAATATCGTCCTCAGATTCTTCCAAAGCACTCCTACAAATCAGACAGTGATAAAACAATGTTAAAGATTAGCATTTAAATTCCCTAATAAATGTTATCATAAAAATTACAGGAGCACTTTAAACACAGGAACGATAACTTAATTTATTTGTTATTTGGTCCATAAAAGTTAACAAAAAAACCTGTTTTCATAAAATTAGGTCGAAATTATCAGCCATAACTGAATTACTTTTTATCTATTGCCTAAACACTGCCTGCGCGTGACTGCCACCACTGCATAAATTAAATATTGACACCATACTTTGCTTTTTAAAACTAATTTCAATTCTCATTTTGTCACTCGGAATGAATCATCATTGCTATTTGTACATAAACATTATGTTTACCTGAACTTCGGAGAATCTCTCAGACATTCAGTTAGTTCCGTGATTGGTTTCATTGTTGTTGTTGTTTTTACAGCGTCTTCATTTCGTCAAAAAGTTAGTAATCTATTGTCGTTTGTGAAATAACAATCCACAAATCCAGCTTAAGACGAAATAGAAGGTGAACACTCCTCAGAATCAGAATCGCTCGACATACACAATTGTAGCGCCATATAACATTACGTGAGCAAGTTTGAAACTACATATCAGGTTATGTAAAGCGCTTTAACCAGTCCGCGGGTTTTAAATATTTTAACTGATGCCCACGTATGAGTAAATATTATTTTTTCTGTTTAGTTGATTAAAAAAAAAAGGTAAATTTTCGCGAAAAAAATAAACTTTATTAATTTTTTTAAATAATCAGTTTGCTTTTGTGTATTTTTTTTTCAAAAGCAATTGCTCAATTTTTGTATAAAGATAAACAGAAAAAGAAATCAAAAAACAAATAAACAAAACTTCACAAAAAAATTTGCTGCTTCAATTGCCAATCCAGCAATATGTGTAAGTCAGCTGCTTCTGAATATTTTCCTTCTTCTTCCAACATTTCAATGCGTTTTTTTCTTTCTTCAATTATTTTCTGTTGCGTTTCTACCAAAGATATGTCACTTTCATCATCATTGTCCCCAACTTTTGTATACAGCTTCATGTTACGAAAAATTGCAAGTTTCACAGCATCAAACTCTCGTTTACCAAACATAAACATCTCAACATTTTCATTTTCTTCACATTCAGTGTTCAAATTTCGTCTTTCAGGTTTGTCGCCTACAATAGTTATTTCCTTCGGAGGATTCTCATTTTTCACTTGTAGCTCGTCGATATTCGTGTAGTTGGAACAATCGGTGCTGTAGGATGGGGGATGTAAAGTTAAATAGTCTCTTATTTTCACTTTACAATGCTTATTTCTGGGTGAAATGACAGTCCCAATAGGTTCGTCATTTTCGGAATCAGAAATGTCCTTAAACAGTTGTTTTCTTTTCTTAGTCGCTCGCTTGAATGGATGAGACGAGATTTTTCTTTTGAAACTTCCACTCTCAATTTCTTTTCTTGGTGTTTCTCTAATAATAATGTCAGGAGTATTTATTCTACTCTTCTCATCTGATTCGTCGTCATCAGTTTCGAGACATATCACATCTTTAGCACCAAGCGACGAATTATTGTGAGTAATTGTATTACTCTGACTTGCAGACACGCAGCTTGAATGTATAACTACGTCTTCGTCACTATCTATCAAAATATCTAATCCCAATGACAATTTAAAATCTTCAACTTTTTTGTCAATCACTTCGTCGTCCGAATAAATTTCGTTAACGTCAGCAATATCAATTCCGCTGTCAGACATTTTGTCAGTTTTTTCAGGTGTTTTTTGAAACACAACTCCTTTCACTTTGTTATTAGTCCAAGAGGTATTATACAAGCGCTTGTGAACCAACAAATTCTTACAATCAATGTAGTTGTTCCTTGTCATGTAATTCTGTACTGTTTGCGGAATGATTAATTTTTTTATTGGTTCCGGGTTCAATAAACTATCAAAAACACTGACAGCTACGTCCTGATGCCTCACAATCGATACAGTTTTTTTCGGAAAAATTTCCTTGACGAAAATCTCCAATTCGGTAAAAGACGAATGGTCGGAATAAGGCACAACAAAAATATTTCTGTCTTCTCTAAACGGATTTTCCCTTCCCACGTACAAACAAGTAGGCAAAATGGCGATTGTTGGTCTCTTCAGGTTCCAAAATTCAACTCGTTTTCTAGTAATCTGCTCAAACGATACTACCCGTATGTTTGTGGCTTGAGTGTCAGTTGTAAAATAATTGGGAAATTCCAAAATTTTGAATAAAGCCAATCTTGATTCGTCAACTGCAATCATTGTTTGAAAATATTTGGCAATTTCGAACAAAATATCTTCTTTTCCCACATATCTGAGTCCGATCACAATGTCATATTCTTCTAAATGGCAGCTTACGATGTTGAACAAATCCTGCATCACTTTTTCTTTGCTTCTGAATTCGCATTTTGAATTACAGTAGGTGTTATCTAAATACAGATAGTCCACACTGGCTGTAGTGATTTGTTTTATATCTTTCTTCAAACTGGGATAATAACGAAAGTCACCGGTATACAGAATTGTTCCAAAATATCCTTGAAATAAAAATATCACTGCTCCTACACAATGATTTGCATCAAATAGGGTTACAGTGATAAATTCCTGCTTAGCTGCGTCGATAGGTATGAGATACGGTTCACCGATGAGAAGAGGCTTGACTATATTTGGATCGATCTGAAATTTGTAATAAATTATAAATATTAAATCGATAATAAATACACGAAAATTGTTTTTTAACCTTTAATTTGTGAATGATAATTTTTGATGTCGCAACGGACGTGTAAATGGTGTTCTTCCATGTTGAAGTTAATCCGCAAGTATGATCGGCATGTGCGTGAGAAAGAAAAAATAATCTAGATTCTTGAATGTGTTTCAATCGCCATACGTCTACAGCAATCGGCGTGCCTGGGATCACATGACCGTTCATGTTAGAGTTCTGGGGAAAAATGAATAAAATTTGTTTAATTTGAAGAACCAATAAGAAAATGTTTAGTTTGCATAAAAATAAAACGCAAAAAAAAGTAAATCTGCGATGGCCGGGAATCGAACCCGGGTCAACTGCTTGGAAGGCAGCTATGCTTACCACTATACCACCATCGCACATGAAGAAAAGAGTTGAATAACCCTTTTTATCATGTAGACAATTGTGAAAACAGTTCCAAGAAATCATAAATTTTTGATCAATAAAATTTTTTTTGAACGTAAAAAGCAATGAAATAATGCGAATAAAAATAAATGAAAATATAAAAGCATCAGTGACAAAAAAAAATCAGTGACAGGAGGAAGAAAAAAAACACTGCGATGGCCGGGAATCGAACCCGGGTCAACTGCTTGGAAGGCAGCTATGCTCACCACTATACCACCATCGCACACATTTATGTAAGATGTCAAATTATTTATCTGCTTTTCAGTTATATTATTTACAATAACACTAAACAATTAAAAAATATGTAATAATTAAAACTTGATTCCATTTAACAAAAAAGTATGTTTAAAATATAATTGTTACACTGAATGAGGCTAAACTAAATTCTCGACGAATACGAGCCCACGTGCTGTACGCTTATGGCTTTTAGCTAATTTCACGAAACAGAAAACCCATACTTACGAATTATTGGTTCAATGCCTTCTATTCGATCCATGAAATGTGTTGTTTATGATGTAAAACATCTCGTTCCTGCTACACTACGGAGAATATTGCGCCGTAAGGTTTCCGATCCGATCCGTGCCGCTGCCGAGACAGGATGGGATATCTCTATACTCGATCACAGGCAGCGTATGTCTTCGCGCCAGAAATTTCTACCGACAGACCGATACCCGTTTTTAAAAGTTTTCGCAGAAATTCGAGAGGAAATTTCCATTTAGAATAAATACTATTAGCACACATGTTTAAAAGTTATTATTGGAATATTTATTTTTTAATTCATTTAAAAACAAAACAATTTTTCAATAATAACTATCAATACATAAAATAAAAACTTTTTTTTCTCACAATTTTACTTAATGAAATAAAAAATTTAATTGAAACTGAGTTATGTCGAAAATTTATAAAATCGCAGTTTTGATAGTAACCACTTCAGGAATGAGCAAACGGGAAAGTCTTTTCCTGGAATCATCCTTTTGTTTTGCTTTATTGTACAAAAACACGCCTAAAATCACAGTTGCCGAGCCTATTCCGCTTAAAACTGTCACCCGATTTCCAAAAGTGATCACAGATAACCAAATTAAGGAAGCTCTTTTCACAGTATTGGCAACACTAAGAAAATATTAAAACTTGTAATTTCCACAATAATACCCAAAAAATCTTTACCTGTGAGTTACAGGTGAAATATAACCCATCAATGAATATGCCACAATGCTTTGCAGATGAAAAAATAATCCATTAATAAGTAGAGCTGCTAACATTTTCCTGTCAGCATTCTTCTGCATTTGCGGAAGATCGATTAAAAAATAAGACACTGGAATTTGCACTACGATGGAAGCTAAACTCGTATAAAACTGCAGTTCAGCAGGTCTAGAAATAAAGATAATTTATTACTTAAACAGCTGCCAATTATTAATCGAGATTATATAACTTGCGTACGTGTATCTATATTTTTCTCCAGAAATTAACATTTTGGAATACACATTCTGTAAACTGAAAAAATAAAATTATAAACAATTATCAGCAATTTATTATTTCATTTATTTTCATGTTAGTTACCATTCAACTACGTTAGTACCCAAGGCAGCCATAAAGCCTCGTGTATTATAACTTCCTTCGTTAGCTGTACACAAAGCAAGGCCACCCATTACGGGAATTAGCGACAAATTAACTAAAAAGCCCGTCTTTTCGCCCAGCACGAGCCACGATATCAGGACTGTAAATATTGGAGCTGAACTTTTTATGGTTTCCGTAAACGAAACTGCAACGAACTTTAAGGCTAACAGCCCCAATATTACAGTCGTAAACCTCATCGAACCAACCACCAACATATTTATAAGGAATCTAGGTGGTTTTCCTTCTCTTTCCACAGGGTGATACAAACCGCAAGGAATGTACATCTGAACGAACCCGCACACAGCTGTTATCGACATCTGGATTGTACCTATAGAAATACAAATAAATTAATTATAACTTCGAGTGATTTAAATGTTTAATATCTGATACCTAACATAGTTGGATCTCCATGTAAGTAAGATAAAATATATTTGTTGAGGAACAACGTAGAGAAACTAAACAAATACCACAAAACGAGGAAAATAATGGCTCGGATGTTGCACAGTCCTTGACTAGCGTCATCTGGAATGATATCTTGGTCTTCAAATACTGCAGAATCCTTATCCAATATTCCTAATTCCTTCGACCTGATTTGATTTATATTCCCCATTTCTAATAATCTTACTCCGGCCTTGTCTAAGACGGACACCAATTTTCATCACTGGGATCCTCAAACAGCATTTGTCTTAAAATAATAACGTCCAAATGGAATAACTGTAAATCTTCTTTCCAGTAATCGTAGTCACATGAAAATCATTAATCTAAAACTGGAATAATTCAAAGGAATGAAATTTACCCCCGCTTACTGTCGACGTAAACATAAGCGACCATTTTTCTTCCCGACCATCTGTGGCGAGAGAAAGTTACCCTCCAGGGGAACCCTTTTTGGTGGCGCAATCTTGCGATAAAATGTTTAATAAATAAAATAAATTCATATTTCCGGTTCACCACGTGGTGGCGATAAGGAGGTGAACGACCACGAACGGCGTTACAGAGATTGACGCTAAAATTTATTGTCATAACTTGATTTCTAAAAAATACAACAGCTTGCATCTCCGAAAATGAGCGTTTACCTGTCAGTAGGTGTTGCTGGGATTTCTTCCACGGTGGCTGCGAGTCTGGTTGCCTACCGATTGCTTAGGTGAGTTTAGGCCTAATTTGTCGGCATTTGTATTTCCCCGCCTTCGCTGCACATAATTCACGCGGTACTCAATAAATTTAAAATGTTTATTTTTACAGACCAAAGTTTCCGGTGACTGTCAACTGCTGGTATTGCAATCAAAATACAAAAGTACCTTACGGAAACAAAAATTGTTGGGATTGCCCTCATTGCGAACAGTACAATGGATTTAATGAGGTATTTAATGAGAAAAAAAAATTTAAAAAAAAAGATAATTAATGTAATTGTTTTAAATTAGGCTGGAGGATACAATAAGCCTATTCCAGCACAGCATGAGGAGTTTTTTAACGAGCCATTAAATCAGAATCGCTCTCGTGAATACATCGACAATAGCAATTCGTTTAAAAATGGATTTTGCAGTGAATGCAATGAAAATCAGCAGAGAAAAATTACAGGATTGTCCAATTTTGTACCTTTAAATGAAGAGAATTATAATGAAGAGTTGAGCGAATTTAAAACTTACCTGGAAAAAGTGTATCGATTGTGCCGAAAATGCGAGTTGGTTTTGCAAGATTCGCTCGCACAACAAGATTCGTTTCTACGGCCGAAATTGCTGGAATGGCGGTCGAGGCGAAATTCTACGTCGTCGCCAACTAAGTCTTCCATTTTTGAAGTATGGAAATTCATTTTTTAATTTTTCGTATTGACTGTTTACATTTCTTGAAATTTTATTCATTTTTTTATTTTTTTAGACTGCGTTTATCAAAAAAGTGTACTCATCATCAACTATGTCGTCTTATTTTTATTTGTTATCTTTCGTCGTTTTTTTGTTGACGACTGTTTTCGATGTTTTTAAAAGTGAACTTGTTAAATTTAATTTAAATCAAGAATGGAAACAAATTGTTATACCTCCACATATCTTAGATGACGCCATTAGATTATTTAATCAATTAGGATACCAAATTAGTTTAATTGCCTGTGTAGTAGCTATGATATGCAAAAAACTGAATATACATTTTGTTGATTTTGTTACGTTATTAATGCATTTGACGCTTGTAATTTTAAATTCGCATCTTGCCATTTATTGTGATTATTATTTAAGTTATTACACGAATAAGAAATATGTAAACGATTGTATTTTGTATTCAACTTTAATTTTGTTATTGTATTCGAGTATAAGTTGTTGGTATCCAAAGAAACTTCAAAAATATATTACAAAAAGGTTGGTATCGACGGTTAAAAGTGAGGTTTATGCTTTTATTTATTATACTTTATTTTTAGCTCTATTGCGAGTAAATCCAGGGATACTTCGACAAACGCTTGGATTCAGAATAAGATGAAATTTGAGAAGCAACAGCAACGTCGAAAGAAAACTAAAGGAAGCTTACAGACCTCGTTAGGTGCCATGAGTTTAGGCTCGCCTAAGAAGCCAAATAGGAGTTCGGGTTCGTAAAAAGTTCTACTAGTTATTTTTTTTAAAGGTTTTAGTTTGGAAATGTTTGGTTTTATAGGCGTGTTTACCACCCACGAATATGTACCCTCCAGTCCAACGCCCAGTTTGAATTATATATCTGACGACTTACGATCTCGCCGTCCGATCTTAAGCCCGCCTAGATTAGCTTCTCCTCAGCCATACAATACTTGGCATTTTACCAATTATTGGCAACAGCCGCAAACAATTTGGTCGCCATCAATCAATGGTAGGATGACCTCAAGCCCTAATTACAACAGCTACTGTACGTAATAAGTTACATCTACTTGTCAAGAGAAAAAGGGTTTAATTCCACATTGTTTTTTTTATCGTAGCCCAGTTTCAAGAAAATGGTCATTTATATTCATCACTGCCATCTAACAACAGCTACTACTGCCCGTCTTATCCATCCAGTCGAGTTGGATCAGTTTATGGATGCGACGAACCGCCTTTTTATGACCACCAATGTCATAACTTTAACTTTGTCAGTCAACAAGAGGTGAATCAATCATACGAAAGTAACTTGAACAGGAAAAGAGGTTCTGAAAAGGGTACAAATAGCTCAAAGTCTTCTACAAGTACGTGTCCTGTTGATACAACATCAAATATAAATTCGTCGGAAAACGGTATTAAATTGATTTTACAGCTGAGAAACTTTTCATTCATAAATTTTTTGTTTTTATTTGTAGGGAAAGAAACTTGTTACTATTCGTGGCAATATCTTTTTCTTGTTTTTAGTATACTTTTAAATATGGTCGCTGCCATTTCTGTATTAAAGGACACTAAATTAAAATTTCCTGCCGTTTGAATTGTTGAAAATAAAATGTGTATATGTTTTAAAGCAATTACTTTTTTTGTATAAACACATCAAAAGATAAAAGTTGCTTTTCTCAAATTGGCACAGTAAGTTTAAGTTTGTGTCGGTACAAATGGAAGTTGTCGCTGGGATGGCCAGCTGTCTGCATTCATTCATCTGTGGCGGCAGTTTGGCTCCTCCACACCAACAGCGCTTCAACAACTGTCAACAAGTGTGCCAATTGCACTTTATCACTTGCAACTCCGTTTAACGAGCCGCATTTAGGAACGGCACTAGCTAAAAGTATTAACTGTTGAAACCGCTTTAAGAAATCGATTCGGATGGGCAAATTTAACTTCGAGTTTGCTGTGATGTGCGTGTTATATCTGTTAACGTATAAACTATACAACTCAAATGAAAGTAGCATCCCACCAAAGAACTTTTTTAAAAAATTTTAAAAAATTACGATAAAAATAAACTAAATTTATGTTGTGCTGAAATGCATTTTAATTATCATTTTTTCTTTGATTAAATCATGTTTATAAAGTCCATTTGACATGAATAATGTGGAGCAATTAACCATGCGCTGGGAATTCAGGTCTGTTCGCGTCACATCCGTTGAAATCTGAGACGAAAGGAAAGCAGGGGGTTGAAAACTAAGAGATGTTATCAGATTAACTAAACTAGTGGGCTGAGAACGAGTAATTTTGTGTTGACACATTTAACTAAACGAGAAAAATGTTTGTTTGGGAAAAGTTTTATGGCCATTTCGGTGTTGTTAACGGCTTCAAAAGTTTATAAACATAAAAAACAAACAAATCAATCAAATCCCTTATAAAATGTTAATTTATTTTAAAATATCATGTTTATTGTGATCGTTCCAACATTTGTCTGCTATCACAATTAATAGTTCTGTAAAATATACCAAATTTATAAATACTAAATATATATTACATGTAATTAATTAAATATACGGTAGAGTATATTATATCGAAGTCTTAAATTGTGGACGGACTTTAATAGAACGCTAAGTTGATACCAGCAGAACATCAGACACAAACGAAATCGGAATTAAATATTTGAAACTGAAAGTGAAAATAGGAAATTTATAACATTATCCGAAAATTTAATTTTATAATACTCGTTATTTTACTCGAAAAATACTGTTGTTATATTATTTCGATGGTTTATTTCCTCTAACTCGACTTTTCCAAAACCCACAGTACAACATAATTTTTTTATTACTTTACTACGGACAAAGAAAATTTAAAAAAAAAAATCCAACCCTGTACTACGCTGTTTCTTTATAGCGCTTTCCTACTCTTAACGTAACCCAACATAAGGCATTTATTTAACTCTATTTTCTTTGCTTTCTTTATAGGACCCTATCCACGGCATGATAAAGCTACAGGGTTCTCCTTTGCTTTAGTAACACAATTGTCCAGCCCCCCACTAAGTGAGGGAGAGCTCAGAGCACTTAATACTGATTGACGCAGAAAACCGTCACAAAATATGCAAATGCATTGACGTTGACAAATAAGAATATACAAACCATTCGTTCCAACAATTAAAATTAATTAAATTGACTTAAAAATTAAATTAAAAAAAATTGATTATAAACATGTTTTCTAACGTTGCAAATCGTTCACAATTAAAACACGGATTTGGGCTACACTAAATAAAGCATAAAAATAAGTTTTTGATTGTAAATTTTACCAATTTACTAATACATTAATTTCTAAATAAATATTTTGACTTTTTTCCTTAATTGCAAATATAGTTAATTATGCAAGTGTGTTAAACATATGTCGAAAATTGTAAGTTTATAGCGATTATATAATCGGTCTTTTTACCAACTGTCATTAATAAAAATAGATTTTTTCGGTACTTACACTTTAATATGGGTAATATCGCATCGAATGGAAAGATCTGTCAGAACCAGGTTGACGATGGTATCCCGAAGGATATGAAAGTGTTGCGCAGTTAGCGGTTGATTGAACCGTAGCAGCAGAAGCCAATTGGTTATAACCATTTATAGAGGGAAGCTTGAAATTTGAATCGTAAGTTGAAAAAAAAATAAGTAGATAAATTTAAATTAAAAAAGTTGGTTTAGCTTACCTGCAGTGCTTGAACGGATTGTAACTGCGATTGAATTTGCGAATAAGGGCTCAGAGACTGTGATGCTGACTGAGATGCCACCTGGCAAGAATTATACGCTAGTGATTGAGGTTGAAGGTGTGGAGCAAGGGGCCATGATGATGCATTGTAACTCGAAGTAAAAAAATTTCGGCTATTTGATATAGCCAGATGAGAAGCACTAAACGGTTCCGGCAAAAATGGTCTAGGATATGGTGCGTTTGGTCGATACGGGCGTTTCATTCGTCGTCTTCGACGGAAATTGCCGTTATCAAACATATCTTCAGATTGAGGATCTAATGTCCAATAATTTCCTTTTCTTTCTCCACCACCTTCTCTAGGAATCTTATTCATTTGAAAACAAAAAAGAATAAAAACGGGAAAATTAAAATTTACTACGGAAAACATACCTTGATAAAACATTCGTTAAGACTCAGATTGTGCCTAATGGAGTTCTGCCAATTTTTTTTACTTTTTTGATAAAACGGAAACTTTTTAGTGATGTACGCGTATATTTCACTTAATGTTAATTTTTTTCCGGGCGATTCCTTAATAGCCATTGCAATGAGCGCAACATACGAGTACGCTGGTTTATTCAAAACTTCTTTATCTTTCAAACTTGATTCTTGATGAAGGGAAGAGTCGGTGTTAGAAACAGTACTGATCACATCTGATTTGACCGATACTTCGGAGCAAGGAGATGTTCCTAATTGAATAAAAAAAAAATTAATTTAAAAAGTATGTGATGGATAATTTAGTTCTTAGTGACACACCTCTGTAACAGTCGGCTTTTTTAGTTAAAGAAAAAGAGTACAAAATTGTGATTGACAATAATTGAACTTGACAAAACACGATTTCTTTTTATTTATTTTAAGTTCGGCTTTTTTAAATACAATATTTAAAAACAAGAAGTATTTAGTTTCCACTAAGCGGCGGAAGAGGAACTTTCTTCTTGAATTACCTATAAAGTTTGCAAAATAACTTTAACTACTCTTGATTAGGAATTTCGATTTAAAAATCCTCAAAACTATCTAATTGTAAATTAAAAAGTGTTGATAAAATTTATGAATTTATGATTAATCTTTAATGTGGTATATATCGATCTTTTAATTTAATTTACAGTAATAAACCCGTTTTATTTCATTTTAATTCTGATAAAATAATTAAAGGCCTCGAAAGGTTATCGTTTCATTAGACCTTAAAATGTATATTTCAATTGGTAATTCAATCGCAGGGATGAAAGAGTAAAGAAAATACACGTGTTTGAGTTTTAATGTTGGACTTGACCCCTTTAAACACGCACAGTCACCTTATGCCCGCATATCCGCTGGCAGTGGACCTTTAACCCTATAACTTTGTATCTTTCTCAAGATTGTACTTGCCGTGGCTGTAAACAGAAACTTTTTTCTCAGCTCGTGTTTTCAGATCCAGTTACAAATGAATGTGATTTCTGAATTAATTTATCTCAACATGAACTTATACAAACACGATATTAATTTTTTTTTGTAAACTTTTTATTTTTTGTGTCACTGAACTTGGCATTGGTGATACCCGCATAATTCCAATACGGTTTTGAGTTTATTAGTTCATTAATAACCTTCTATAGTTATGTGCACGCCATTATTAGTAAACAAATAAATCATCGATGCGCTATAAACACATACAAAGTGAATTAAATTCAAAATAAAATGTAACATTTGTAAACAAAAATCAAAACGTTGATTTGTGGATGTTATTTTTATAACTCCTTTAAATGTAATACAAACACTTCAGTGGTGGTGTAAATTATCCCTCTTTTAGCAAGCATTTCATTTGCTCTTAATTGAATTTTACTAAGTGAAACGTTGAAACGAGTCGTCGTAAATTTCAACCGTTTTACATAGCACAGCAAAAACAAGTGAGAAGAAAAGACTGAGAGGAAAAAGTTGTTACTCATTGCAAAACGCAAAGTCAATCCAAGAGCAACCAAGAGAAAACATAGCAAAGTCAAATAAAATTAAAACTTACTCGGTCTCTTGACAGGAGGACTTCTTGCAGCCGAAGAGTGTAAGGCAGATAGATGGTCCATTTGAATGGACGTGCGGTCCATTTGAAGGGGCAAACGATCCATTTGGATGGGCAAACGATCCATTTGGATGGGCAAACGGTCCATTTGGATGGGCAGACAGTCCATTTCAGATGACCAACTTAAGTACAGTATTGAAAAGGTCAAACATCTCTCCGTTACTTTGGACTTTCCAGCATTTTCTTCAGCTGTCAATCACATCAAAGGCTTATCAAAACTGACTTGTTCTCACACCCACCATCGGATCTAATGTCCACAGATGAAAGCGAGTGTGTTAGCAGCGGTTCTCATTGGCTGGGCGTGGCCCAAATCAGGCGCGGTTGGTCACGTGGCGCCATTTGACTCCACCTCTCGAGATGGAGATCAGACAGCGGCCAAATTCATGAGACCAGGTGGCAGCGCTACTGTGGAATGTTTTCGAGGGTTCTGAGACGATTTCAACCGACAAGTCTGTTTATTTTGGTCGACCTCGATGAAAAAAAATCTCGCAGGCAGCCAAGATTACTCCAAACACCATTATTTGTCATAATGTTTCAAATTAAACTATCACATGTTTATTTTTTCAATATCGTCAATTGCAAAGCAATGTTTCATAATTTTTTACAACAAAATAACACTTAACAGGAAACAACAAGCTTCACTCATCATAATACCGTCATTTATTTAATGAATGTCTGAGTTGTTCGTTTGGAATTGTTGTTTTTTCCAGCAGAAAATAAAAATGCTAATAATAGAAAGTCGAAATACCCAAAGTAATATTCAATCCTAATTTCAAACAAAAAATTCTAACGGTTAATGTAGAAAGACGTGTTGCAAGACAAATAGTGTTTTACTTGTTAACTTTTGCAAGTAACATCAACATCAACGTCACCCCAGTGATAAATCAACAAAACTTGACAAACGTCGAAATTATTCGGCCTGCAAGTGCAGTGTTGATTGCAGAAAAATAAATAAACAGAGAAAACTTACATATCACTAATAATATTTATTTATTAATGTTGGATTTCATAATACAAATAGTAATAACACAAAATAAGAAATAAAATCAATCGTCGTTTAACAAATCTTCATCCAAATTGATATCCTAAAATAAAAATAAAATTTTTAAAAAAATATTTAAACCCAAAACTGAAAAAACAAATAAAATGGCAATTTGTAAATGAATAAATTAAAAAAACAGTAAAACACGTTTCAACACATTTACAGCTGCAACTTGGCATTTTGTCACTGACATCGCTCATAGCTAAAGAGACAAGCCTCATTAGGCGAGATAAAATGATGGCGACTATTTGAGCATGCCTCAACACTAATAACGTGTTGACTGACAACGCACTATTGTAAACGTACGTTCGATCCAACTATTTTAAAATGTGCTGTTACTTTCAATTTGTCAGAGTCCCAATTGCAAAAATTAGACCTCATTTTTTACTTTTAAAAAAAATTTCTTATTTAAAAACAAAATAGCGGATGAAGAAGATATTTTATCGTTCAACAACAAATTAAATATTTTAGCCTATTTTCGTTTTGTAGCTTAAAAATTGCCAAACTCAATTCCACTTTAACGAAAGAAAAAAAGGTGAAAGGAAAAAGAATTTATTACACCCCATAAAAAAGTTTTAAGTGTTTAAAAAAGTAAGATTTAAATGAAGAGGTGGGAAGAAGGCGGTTTCGAAGATTCTAAATATGTTGACACTCAAATAGGTCACGCGTGTACTCTGAATTTATTTTGAAATTAAGTTAAGAGACAACAGGTGTGTATAAATTGTGATTTCAATACATCAACGAAAAAATAGCTCTCACTTTTTCTAAACTATTTTTTTAAAGAAATCTCTCCAACACGAGCCAACAGCTGTTCAGTTCGGTTGATTTTTTTAAAAATTAACAGAGAAAAAATAATTCGTTAAAATTAAAGCATTTGCGTGTGAATTAGAATCCTTTATATAAAATATAAGGCAAAAATCGCATTACACTTAAACAGTAGTGGCATGTTTTCAAAAACAACATCAAATCACCGATTTAGATAGACAAAAAAAAAAACGGGCATTAAAAAGCAAACGGGAAGAATGTCGAGTGAAATATTCTCCTACGGAATGTCTTTTTTCTCGATTCCATTTATTTTATTTATTTTTTCTAAATGCTCGTATGTCATTGTCTCGCAGTTAGCGAAGGAATCTGACATTTATACTAAATATTTTGAAAGAATAAAGACGTACAAGTGCTAAACAAACCTGGTTTCCCAAAGTGTGTTTCAGCTGTCGTCGCTGTTCACAATTAGGGTTAAATAAAAACAAAAACACGCCAGTAAAAATATTTTTCAAATCTCAGTCTCGCTGCTCGCAAAACGACACGAAATTTTTAATTCCACCAGATTTCAAATTTCACTCTTCTTCGTGAGAATACACAGTAACCAGAGTACCCACTCGATCTGGGGAAAAAAGAGGGAAGAAATTGCACCAGCTGTGCCGGTATGTACCTGGCTGCCAGACAAAAATAGGCGTCTTTGGGTGCTGACAGCTCGTTCCATCCGACACGTAATTTGTTTCGACGCAGAAAAGAATATCCAGGGAAGGAGAGGAAAAATTAAAGGAGGAAAAAAAAAATCAAATGTCCCTAGGGTGGCGTTCGTTTCTGACGAAGGCCACTAGAGAGTTTGAGTCTGTGTTTAGAACTTTTTTTTGCCTTTTGCTTGCTACTGAAGTCTTGTCTTGTAAACAACAGAATGATTGAAGAGACAAGTTACTGAATAAATAGTCGGGATCGTACTGTTAAAATTCTTAAACAACACGTGACGCAAAAGAAAAGTTTATAATTTTTCAACCTTAACGCCATTTATTATCTTGTCACTTACTGTTGTATCGATATTATCATCGAATTTCAGGTTTTCTAGATCCAATTCCAATTCATCTTCAATTTGCAGAGGATCCACTGTTAGTTTTGCGGGCGGTGGGTTCGAAACTTCTGCCGCTGCTGCGCTGTAGCTTTCAGTCGGCAGCAACGTTGGACTCAGACCTGATCGTGCTTCGTGAAACATCGCGTCCTCCTGGAATGAAAAAAGTAATCATACATTTATTTTTTATTGGAACATATTTAGCTTCATTTTTTCCTCCTACTGAATTTGAGGAAAAAAAACTGAAAACCCAAGTCTCAGGTAACCCATTCATCAGCAAAGTTAGGGGGGGATATTTTTTTTCCTTAAAATTAATTGAAATTTGATAGTAGCACATTTTGTAAAAACCAATTACAAAAGCTGGGATGGTAAAAAGAATTTGTAACAAAATCGTTTCGCAAACAACCGCATCACTCAATCCGTGTCTCAACCTTGGCCCTCTTCTTTTCTCCTAACTTTTTCAAACAAACGAAATGAATTCCCCGAGGGAAGAAAATAAAGGAACGCAAAATAAAATTAAGGTGTAAACAAAACAAAATCAAATTGAATTGGGAAAGAAATAATTTGTTTCAGTAACATTCAATCATACAGACTAGTTTGGGATCGTATTTTAAATGATTAAAGTCGGTAAATTAAAACCTTGTTTAATTCTTTAAGTTTTAATAGTTTTCAGTAGCAACAACATGCCACTGATAATTCTCTCAAAATATTTTTTTTTTAAATTTTTAAAAACAAAATAATAAAAACAAATTCTGTTACACGTAAAATGAGCTCATGTTTCCGTCACGGCCCAAGAATTACAAAACAATCTTCCTTTTAGTGGAAGTGTTTACAATACTGATGGGATTAATCTCAATTTGATCTCGGGTCAAAATATGAGAATTTAAACAATTTTAGGTAGAAGAGATTGCAAATGGAGGTGTGAAAAGGATGTTTTACTTTTGTGTTTCCGTAATATTATTCATTAGTTAATCAACAAAATAAAAATTAAAAACACCATTATACAGATTAAAAAAAAAAAAAAATAAATGATAATAAATAAAAAAAAATAAAAAAAATTAAATTATTTACCTCATTGTTGTCATCAGCAGACGGTGTGTAAACGAATTGTCCAGTGGCTTCCATATTTTGCATTTCCTCCAACAAATTACGTTCGTGTGTCGTCTGCAACAAAATTTTCAAACGTTGCAAATTTATTTTAAAAAATATACAAATTTGAATTAAAATTTTTACCGGTGTTGTTGGATATTTCGAAGCTGGGATTTTTTCTTTTCTCTTCTTTGCGTATTGTTCAGTTTTGAGCGCATCACTCAATCCCATAAATAAATTTTCGTACTGTGCTGGATCAGCCAAAGAGTCAGCAGCTTTTTTGTTTGTTTTTCCCAAATATTCCTTCCACAGCTTCAGTATTCTATGAAAATAACAATTTAATTCTCATTTTTCTTTTTAAAAAATGCAATAACCAAAAGTACCTCGAAATTTGACTTGGTAAGTACGTTCTGGCAAAAAATGCAGCTTCTGGCAAACGATTGGTATTAACTAACACTTCGAGACTTTTGTCCAAACTGCAAATAGAATTAAATAAATATCTAATCCACATTCTCAGAAATAAATGGTACTCACTCTCCAAGTAAGAAATAAGATAAGAACGCCACGTTATTTTTCCCATTGCTCTCAGCTGTCTCTCCTAATTTCTGAACCATTGGGGCGCTTCCAGCTGAAGTTGCAAGTAGTAACAATCCACCGAAATCCTGCGCGTTGTGCAGACATTCTTGTGCTAAGGCAAACTGACAACGACTAGTTGCCAATTCTGCCAATTGCTTCCATTTTTGTTCAGATTGCGCCTCTTGCGCCAGCTGATAAGCAGTTTTCAGTTCACCAAGTTGAAGAGCCAAATCGAATTTGTGTTCCGAATCAGTTGAAACTGCAAGAGCTTGGGACTTGAAACCCTAAAACAAATTAAAAGTTCAATTTATTGATTATTCAATTTAAACAATGTACTTTTAGTTACTTGTTTTTCAAGAAAATGAGCAACTCGTGTGCGTTGCTCTTTTGGAATTGTCGGTAAAACTTTATCAGCAGTTTCGAAATCTCCTCTCATTACTGCTGTTTGATATTCAAGCACTGAAAGTAGTAGGGAATAGCTCACTACATTCAACTCTTTATCGCCCAAATATAGACGGTTATCTTTGGGAATGTAGCCCAGAAGATACATGGTTCTATTTAAAAAATAAAAATAGAAAACCAGCTTTATCAAACAAATATCAGAAACAAATACAAAATATTTTTACCTATCTGAATGAGAAATCGTAACTATTTCGCCACCAACGTAATAATTTAACCGATTTAAGCCATTGGTGTAAATGAAGCAATCTCCTACCCATAATCCCGTTTTAACAGTTTCTTGAACTTCGCCCAATACCTTTCAATACATATAAAAAAGCAATATTAAGATTAAAATACAAAAAAGAGAAAAATATCAGTTACATCGAAAGCTTCTTCAATGCCATCTTCACTGATGCCTTGTTTACTTTCTTTACTGTGTGTAACTGCCTCAGCATTGTATTTCAAAATAAAATACGACTCGTCCGTAGCGATGCAAACCAACTCCCCACTTTCTGCCCACATTACCTAGAAATAAATACATTTTAAAAACAAAGTCACAGGAGTATACTCAGTTACAAATTACATGTTTAGGTTGAATTTCAATCCTTCGGACTAACTCGAGGCTTTCCCAATCGTAAAAAGCTAATCCACTGACTGATTTAACGCCGAGCATAAACCCGCCGAAAATGCCTTCAGCTCCAAATTCGGGTTTGAACGATTTCTTTTCCTTGAAATTTTTAAACAATTTGACTGTAGTCGAATTTTCTCTGACTGCGTATTCGGACGAATCTAATGCCCAGACAAACTCCTGAGCACTGCCAAAACTTTTGTTTCTTAAAGCCATTGCTGTGTATATTATATATTCTCCATCGCCGCAAACAACAACGAATCGACCGTTAGGATTATGAGCAATTGTTTGTGGATAAATTTCGCAACTGCCCATATCTTTGACAGCTAAGGGAAGGCGTTCTCCATCGTTTATTTCTGTGTCGGTCATTGCTTTCAAATTGGCTTGCTGAACTTCGGAATGTTTTGCCCAGATTATTTTTCCACTAGTGTCCATTGACATTGCTGGTTCTTCGCGGCCAAGCTAAAATTAAAAAAATGAAATTGTGATTTGCTCAGAAATCTTACAAGAAAGAAAGACGACATTTTGCATATTAACAAAAGGGAAAAATATTTTCGAGTATTATTCTATTACGAGGTTATTACTTTGATTATTATGCTTCCTTCGTCGTAACCCAATGCAACGTTGTTGGAGCCTTTCATGCAATTAACTGTCCAAACTCGTTCCAAAGCATAATTTAAAGTTGTTTCCAAACGGTAAGTGTTTGCATGCCAAATTCGAACTGTTCCTGTAAAGCGTCATAAAAGTATCTTAAAAATTCACTAATCAAGTCTATGTATGGTATTAGAAAAATTTCATTAATTAATGTTATCGGTGATGAATTTTTACCATCTTCCGAGCCAGTTATTATTATAGGCAATTCAGGATGAAAAGAAACTGCTGATATATTCTGAGCATGTCCCTCCAATGTTTGGACGCATGTTTTATTTTGATAATCCCAGATTTTGACAAGTCTGTCATCCGCACCCGAAATCAAATAAGGTTTATCTCCACCGTAGTAATAATCAACACAATTAACTCCTTTCTCGTGACCCTCTAAAGTAAAATTTGGAGTACTTGATCCCAATTGCCAAACCTAAAATTAGAATTAGTAATAATTAAAAAAAAATTTAAGGTCTATTAATACTAAAATACCTTGACCGTCCTATCAAGTGAAGCACTGGCAAAGGTGTTATTATCCTTAGGATTGATAACAATTTGCATAACATAATGAGTATGGCCTTCAAATACTTGTTGACACGACCACTGTTTTTCCCAGTTCCATAATTTAATCAACATGTCATCTATTTCCAAAAAAATTAGAAAATTAGAACAAAAATTTAAATTGTGCAGTTTTAAAAATTAAAAATGTCAGTTTGATCTTACCGCTGCTAGTTAAAATGAATGGTTGTGTTGGATGAACGACGATGCAACGAACGTAGTCAGAATGAGCTTCAAACATGTGAACGCGTTCTAAAGTGTTGTAATTAAACACACGTATCTGCATATCATCCTACATAAGAACACATTTGTTTTAGAAAATTAAAGAAAAATTTGGTACGTTGTTTATTTTGTCTTACAGTCCCCGTAACAATCCAATTTTTTCTGGGCACAAATTTCGCAGCTCGGACTGGTAAATCACATACTTCAAAGGATTTGACTTGTTGCTAAATTTAAACATATAATTTTAACGATTAATATGAATAAAACGGATTTTTATTGTTTGTAATACTTGTGTTTCGTGGTTCCATATGTGTACATTTCCATTGTACAAACTGGCAAGCATCCATGGTTCAGTTGGATGCAAATCTACACATTTAACACGATCAGATCGAGTAGAAAGTTTTCGTTTGATGTCCAACCGAAGAGGCTGTAAACAAATAATCAAGTAATGTACTTAAAACAATCAAAAATAAATTAAACGGTATACCATTTCATCTGGTGTAATAGGTGCAAGCTAAAATAATTGTTTATAATGGAAAATTGGTATATCTTGCTTATGTAGCAGTTATTAACTAGAATGTTGTCAATAATGACGAGGACTGAGTAGACGTGGCCACAACTTATCGATCGACACGCCGCTAATTCGCTGCAAAGTTGATGCGTATTTCCGGTTTCAACTGAATCCATCTTCGTTGCCATAACGATGAAATTATTTCTGGTTCCGCCAAGTTGGCGTCAAAATGGCCGCTCCTGTAAACTTTATTGTGACATAACTGAAGGTGATTTTATTGTGCAGTTGGCTCAATTTAAAGTCATGCCTTTTTTACACGGACTTGTACCTGCTCGTTTTTTAATTTTAATAGCACATTTAACTATTGTGTTAATTATTTTATGGAGCAAAGTAAGTTAATTTTTCTTTTCAAATATTTTTAATGTAAATAAAAATAGAATAGAATGCTAATATAATAGAACAATAATTAAATCATTTCTGAAATGGATAGGATGAAATTGTTAGGCAAGATATGCCATTATTTTTCACAGAATCTGACTTTGAAAAAAGAGATTATAAGTAACAACTATAAAATGTATAAATAACTCACAATTACTACTCTAATTATTGTTTTTTAAAATTTTAGTCTATCTATTGGTTTGTACCTGAGTATATGCCTAATTGCTATTGAATTACTTACTTTTTTGTCTGGAATTTCGCTTTTTTGGCCATTCATTTCGTTTCTTTGTAAGTTTAAAAATGCTTCTTCTTTCTATTTATTTATTTATTTATTTAATTATTTTCATTATTTACTTTTTATTTCAGCCATGACTTTTCATAGCATTGGTTCAATTTGCTTGAGTTTTTTCATCATCAATCAATGGCAGTGTGAATTGTATTGGTTAGTTTTTGCAATTTCAAACATTATTCCAATTGTAAGTGAATCATTTGCTGTAATAGGAGTTTTAGCTCTGAAAAAGTAGATTTGTATCAAATATTGTATAATAAGAATAAATCTGTTAATTTAACATTTTTTAATTGACCGGTTGGCTATTCTGCGAACTCAAGTTGCTCATCCACATCGTCATTGATAATCAATAAGTAACCATGGTGATTAAATATACAAATGAAAAACGAAAAAAAATCAGGTTTGTCCGGTACAGCGTTGTCTTGACAACAATGGTTGTGACCTCCGATTGGTATCTCAAATTCACGTGATAGCGCTTGCCTTTTCGTCAAAGGTAGTCCTTAGTAACTAACAAAAACAAAAATATATCGAGCTTCTACGAAATAGTTGAGGGGATTATCACTGTGGGTTGTTTAATTATTAGGTAATTAACAACAAAAACCGTATCACGTGAACAATCAAAAATGATATGAAGTGGCCATAACAATTTCAAATTGATGAGCGGCAAACGAAAACCAGCAACAACACTTTCCCCCAGAGAAAGTGGCGACGAAGAAGAAGAGAAAAAGGAAGAAAGTTTAGGAGTTGATTTTGAAAATGCGACAAGTCCAATTAGCAGCTGTAACAGCAGTACGGCATCCGGTCCCATCTACGAACGGACACCGGGCTTTGCAAAACACGCCCATGCCGTCCTGTCCAACATTAAAGGAAAGAAAAAGAAAGGGTTGATAACTCCCGACTCTGCACAAGTAATAAACCACAACAATGCTAAAACAAGACCAAAGTACAAAGGTAATAAAAAATTGATTTTCTTCATTTAGTAGAAATATTTGAGTGTTGTGATGGGGAAGAGTCAAAAATGAGTCACTTGTTTGTTTTGTATTGTATCAGTGACGCAAACGTTTGTGGGAAATATTTGGATAGAAAACATAGGGAATTAATTATAGAGTAGTTTTGATGTAATTTATAAGCATAAATTAGGGAGCATTAAAAATTTCGTGAATGACATACTTGTACTCATTACTCAGAAATAATGGTTGGCGCTAATTGATGAGATTGATTTTTCTTGGAATTCCATTGTTTCAGTCAAGGACATACAGGAAAATAATTTAAGACATCTTCATACCAAGAAATTAACTAAATAAATAAATGTGTAAAATGAATTATAAAAATTAAAACAACGTTATTAAAAAATATAAATTTTACATTAACAGCTTTAGTTTAAGTAAACTGTAAAAATCCAATATTTAGTTAACATCAACCTTAACATACTTTGCAGAGCCCTTGCCAATGAGACTACGGGCACTTCCACAATCATTCTGGCAACAACCAAATGTGACCAACAATTCATCTCCAGCGAATATATTTCCAGTTTTACCACCTTTATTCAACAAAGAACCAGCAGAAGATATTGCAGGTAAAAAAACAACAAATTTTACATATGTATATAAGAGTTGCCAAGACAACAATGAAAAGTGTGTTTTTCAATTAAGATTCAAATGATCAATATATGCTATTTTTGTATGAAAGAAGTTAGACCTATAACACCAACGGAAGAAAGCGATGGCAAAGATGATAAGAATAATAAAGCACTCGACGTTGGCAACAGTCGAACGATTACTGTTGGAGACACGGACTTACTGTACAGGTTATTCGATAAAGTCAGTGGCGTACAGCATGTGGCAACCGTCAAAAGAGGAAGGTAAAATTTACAGAATATTTGATAAACTAATTAATAATTAATAATTTTAGACTTGATTTATTTTAGACCAAAGAAAGCACCTTCTTCGTTTGCAGCCCGTTATTTGAGAGCAGAAGATCCGTGTATGATAGGTGTAGTAACTGAAAAAATTTTACCATTATTGCCTTCGACTGACAGGGGACAAGGACAAGGTAGTAAGGGAGGGGTTCATACAACACTCACTATGGTATCTCTAAAAGATGGCGATAAATCAGTGTCGTTGCCAGCTCTCAATTTTGATTACAATTACTCTCAATTGCTCTCAGAAGTTGTGGTCAAATTGTAAATTGTAAAGTTTTAATTGAAAGAATATTTGATTGATGAATCAGGCCAATATTATAAAGCAAATTGCCATATTGGCAACAAAATTAACGACTGAATGTCTATAATTAGACATGCAATACTCATTCATCTCTAGATCAAACCCTCATCAGGTGATTCTCCGTCCAAGTAATTTATGGTAGAATGTGAGAGTAAATTAACACATTTCTACACGCATGTTTAAATTAAAAATAACATTTGCACAATTAATATGGTGTTATAAATTAGTGATGTATTTTACAGCTTTTTATAAATGAAATGAAATATTTATACTTTGCCTTACATATTGTGATAAACTAAGTTAAAAATGTTCTAAAAGTGCTTAAAATTCTCTTTTGGTGCCTAGAAAATTTATTGTTCGTTATTTTCTAAGTTAATCCCCTCTTACTGTAGATTTTTTAGACGTTGTGACTTCGTGTTGCAGGAGAGTGTATTTTGTTTACACTCGAACTGCTGATTGTCTCATATTGTGTCCCTCACTTTGCATAAATGCAAAGTATGCTTGTTAGGGAGAAACAATGTGTACGTAATATACATTTAAAGCAATAATTCTAGAATTTAATGCATTCCCATGTGCCTCAATAAATTTCTGCTTATTCAAATTTTCGTCTGTGATAAAGAAAAAGGAAAAGAAATTAATTATACGCATTTTTATTTACTTTCTGTTTTGTACAGTTAATCGTTCTGTTGATTTCAATTATATATATTTTTCGATGTCAAACTAAATTGTCCTTTATTTACATTTACAAAGAAAGTCTTAATAAAATTCTTAGGAATGTAAGATTCTTTACTTTCAAAATAAATTAAAAATTTAATTTTTACACATTTATTACTAAACGCAATAAAAATTTGTAATGTCGGCTTTAACCAAAAATCCATGATAATATTTAGCCCGATTTTGTATTTTTTTCTCTTTTACGTCTTCTGCACATACGCCAAAGGCCACTTTTACAAACTTCATCTCTTTTTACATCGGATATGGACAATAGACTATATAATACAAAAATACGACTAATTATTTACCTTCCACATACTTTTTCAAATATAAATATCTTTAATAGAAACAAATAAGTTTGCTGCAATAAGTTTGAAAATTCGTGAATTTCTTTTCTTGTTCTCACCCTCTCTCTGAGATCAAGAGACAAAGTGTCTCAAAGTAAATGTGATACGAACTCATAAACCTTTTTAAAACTTAAATAAAGTTTTCATACCAAATATGGATAAAGTTTACATTCAAGCTTTCCTTAATGGTCTTTTATCATCTTTGGCATTCAATCTTTTTTTATGCCTTATGGACTAGAAGCTAAAATACTAACAAGAATATATTTTACTGATACTTGTGAAAATAAAGTTGTGAATGTAGTTTGTCTTCAAACCGATGTGACAGTCATGGCGTCGAAGTCGCTGGTAGACCTGACTCTTCTGTGACGAGTTTTATCCTGTTGGCCTCCACCCGTCAACGATGTTTGCTCAGCAGTGGTATGTCTTGGAACTGGAGGGGGGAGGGTCATCACACGTAAGTCCTTTTTTACTTTTAAACCTAAAGCTCGGGATAAAGAACCCTAAAATAATAATATTAAAAAAAAAAAAGAAATGAGTGATACACAATTTAAAATTGTGTTTTAAAAAAAAAAATCATTTTACACTATTTTCTAGTGCCAAATATTTATTTCTTCTCACCTGACTTGGACTTCCAAGAAGCAAATTAAATAAGTTGATAGTATTACTTAAATATACAAGCTTTTCGGTTGGAATTAAGTTATATCCGGAAGGGTAATACAAGCTAAGACTAATTACTGCACAAGTTAGTGGGATTATTATGCAACAACAAACGGATGTGCGAATTAAAATCAAACTTCATAAAAATTAAAATAAATATAGATTCTGCTCACGATAAAGTCATCATTTGCCGAAAAAATGATAAGATTATGCATTGTCAATATGAAGTTGAATATTAAATTAATTTAAGTTTCAAAAATAAATATGATGGGTCTCTTTACCCTAAGGCTTGATCTTGAAGTTTCGCTCGATTTGGCCAACTGTAATCCACTAGCATAAGAGCGGGAAAAATTATTTCCTTTCTTGTTAAGCTTAATTGCTTGGCTTTCTTGTTCCAAAGAATATCTAAATATTTTTTTAAATCAAATAACAAGGTCGATGATGATAAAGTATAAGTTATTTACCTGGCTGGTTGTATTAAAGCTTCTAATTCGGTGGTCAAATGTCGCCTAATAATATTCTTAGATTGTGGAATTCCAAGCGCAGCTGCCATTGTATCAGCTGTAAATGTTTGTTCAAAAACGACAAATGCTCCATGAACTCCGCTCTCTCGCAAATTTTCAGCATATTCCTAACAAAAATTCATTTTTTCAAAAAACAAGTTTACAAAAAAAAATAACCGAATCTAAAAATCCAAAATCTGAAAATCTGTTTTTACCCCTAAATCAATGCTCGCAGCCCATTTGATAAATCTTTGATTTGACCACACAAGAGGATCAGAGTCATGAATTTCACACTGTGAGCGTCGATCTGTCAATAACTTCAAAAGAAAAAAAAATTTATAAAATAACAAATCGATGTGTGCTGAAACAAAAGCGCATCCTACTTGTTTATCATAGCCGATCATTCGCAAAAGCTGAATTCCGTGTAAAATACTGATTTGATGGAACTTTCTAGATACGCCTAAATACTTCTCCAACTCCTTGCGTCCCAATTGTTCGAGCACTCGTCCATCCACTAAGTGGTTTGCAAAAGCATCCACATATTGACTCAATCCTAAACCTGGAAGCCATTCTCCACAAACCCAGACATGAGTGAGCTCTCCAATTTTAGGATATCGGCTGCAAAACAAAGAAGTAAGTAAATAGCTTTTTTCTTTCCCCCCTCCTAAAATAAACTTACCAGTAAGTGGGATCTCGGAAGTCTTCTATTGCTAGCCGC
Source organism: Stenotaenia linearis (assembly GCA_034700445.1). Lineage (NCBI taxonomy): Eukaryota > Metazoa > Arthropoda > Chilopoda > Geophilomorpha > Geophilidae > Stenotaenia > Stenotaenia linearis. The sequence goes on from JAQIXT010000097.1 coordinate 47,916, forward strand.
AATTTTTTTCTATGCATTGGGTTGTTCATACCCAAACAAGAATCTAATTCGCTGTCGGTTAACTCAAGTAATATCTGTTTAGAAAATAAAACAGAATAAAGCTCCGTAGACTCGAATAGTTACATCACATTATAATACTTTTCCGCTTTTAATATTTTCAGCACACGCCAGTGAGTATTGTGGCATTCCGAGGGATAACTCCAACCAAGCTACAACTGTAAGCGCTTTCCATCTTTCAATGGGAACATTTTGAGCTTCCTCAAGAAGTCGCAATTTTTCCGCATATGATTCCTCAGCTAGAGGACTAGCGCATAAGCTGGTGTACGGACTCCAAGACGTTCGTTTGTCGTCTTCAGAGTTTTAAGATGAGAATAAATTATTCAAATAACAAAAACTTTTTTTTAACCGACCTTCGTAGAGTCCTGCACTATCTACAGATCGCCTACTTCGACTACGCGAAAACACTCTCGATATTGAACCCCATGTGCCCTTGTGACCGTGTCGGCGATTAGTTTTTTTCTTCAGATCCATTGTGCTCAGCACATGAGATAACTCTTCGGCCGAGCGTGAAAGTCCTTGAAGCATAGGTGGTGTTGGACTTGATTCATTGCACATGCTCATAGCTGGTGAAAATCAGGCAATGCGGTCAAATAAACAACTTTAACTTTAAGAGCAAAGTTATCGTACCTGCGTAAATGGGACTTCCATCCCCGTCTGTTTGGTCTGCACTCACTGATGGTCTGTCTCCAGGTGTTGGTGTTCTGGAAGAGACACTGGCAGTGCCTAAAGATGTTGGTGTGTGATCGCGCCCGTTCACATTGATCGATGTCAAAGTAGTCGATGTGTGATAACCATTGGATCTGCTTGCCAAACTTTCTTGGTCTGAATAATAACCTAATTGAGAAAGTTGTTTTCTCGCCTGCAATACAGAAATTTAATAGGATTAGGAAAAAAATTAAAAATTGTGTTACAGCTTTCTGCTTTATATCAAATTCCCACTAGAGAACGTTTTTTAATTTCCTAGACGTATCGGATAACCCAGGAGAGATAGGACTTTCAATTTTTTCGTGGTGAAGAGTTTGTGTAATCGCACACTCCAACAGATCGTTGGAATGAGGTTGGATGAACATTATCAATAAACCGAAACTTACTTCATTGAGTTCTTCTTGCACTTGCTGCAGCTGTGACTCTTTGAGTCCCAGTTGTGCACAGAGGGACACGGATCTTTCCGATTCATCTCGAGCGTGTTTCAAAATACTCCATTTCTCCCTTTCAGTCGCGTCTCTTTCCACAGATAACTACAGATTTTGACATCAAAAAGAAAACAATAAAGTTAAAATTTAAAAGGAAATAAGAAACACGTAATAATTATGTGCAATTGAATTATTTCTGTACTATGAAAGTAATAATGTTTCGAAGGTTATTGCGATAAAAGCAACGTTTAAAACAGTTTTTGGCAATTGTTAAAAAGAAATGCATTTTGTGTAGTTCTAGAAGGATATTTTACGTAATTGCAATTGTGGAGTATAGTTGTTTCAAACAATAAAATCCTCTCACGGAACCACAGTTGGAGAAAAATCTATTCATTTCTATGTGTGTGCAAATTTTCAACAGCTGTGCACTACCTATACCGTACTCTAAAGGCAACTCACTCGGGAGTTATGGTCAAAAAAATAATAAAAGAAATTTAAAAAAGAAATCAAACAGAAATACAATAACAGGAAAATGTACTACCAACGAAAATCCTAAAATTCTTATTCAATATTCGACGTAAGTGCTTTTATTTCACTTATTTTTCGTTTTTTTTACTATCATTGTTCGTGTCACCACGCAAGAAAACGCAGTTAAATGGCGGCAAACATTTCAAAAAAAATAATGATCCCATCAATCATTTGTGAAAAGTCTCTCATTTCATCTATCTAATTACCCATCAAATTGGTTCTACCAACCCTAACACCCTCTTTAAATGAAGAACAAGCGCAATTAATAGCAATAATTCGTGCCTTGACCCGTTCGGCAAAATGCAGTGGATAGTCGCTAAGTGCAATTTAGCTGTGCAATGAGATTTAGCTTTGGTTTATTCCCCTCGGTATAATACTTTACAAAAAATTTAACTTTATTACAAATTATAATACAAACTGAAAAACTAACTAAACACTGCAGTGAAGTACAAGCTAGTGACTACCAGGTCTAAAATGTTACATTGAAAATTGAAAACAAAACAGTCTGCTTTTGTCATTTCTGAATTAAACTCACCTCAGACGAATACACATCAGATGATAGGAATTTTTTCGAAGCGATCTAAATGCCAATAACAGTTCATATATATCAAACGCATGAACAATAAATTGAAAATTAAAACCCTAAAACTACAGCTATCTCGACAGTATCAATAGTTGAATCCAATGATTTACGACACGAGTGCGTGAATCTACCTGTTTAATGCTCTCGTCACTCTCCTTTACACGCTGTTCGTAGTTGCGGATAAAATCCCTCAGTTCTTTCTCCTTATCTTCTAGCGTACCGTAAAGTTGTTTCATTTGGTTAAGTAAATCAAATTTTTCAGCTTTCAGTCGCTTTCTATCGGTTTTAAGAGCTAAAAGATAAAGAAATATGTTAAATTTAATAATTGAAACGCGGGCGAGAATAGAAATGTACTTTAATGAATTTAATATTGCAGGCAAAAGAAAGGGGAGTGTTCGGTTATGATACGAAGCGAAATTGTATTTTTGATTTTAAAATGTCAATCGATAATGGTTTGGCTTATTTAACAGTTGAATTGGTGATCAATTCATTATTTAAAAATTATCTAAATTTCCCTCATAAAGTAGTAATACTTTGAATTAAAAATTTAATTCTTCTAGTAACAGATTTCCTTTTAACTTGCTCTTATAAGAAAAAGATATTTTAATATTTAATTGTAAGAACGGCATTTCTTTTTCTGGAGAAATCGATTAAAACCACCGAAAAACCTAACGCGGTTTTTATGCCAGCCTAAAGTCTTGGGAATAATCTTGAAATCAACATCAGAGAGCAATATTTACAGTACTACAGAATAAAATAAACATAAAAGCGATTCTTGGGAATAATCAATATTAAAGATACACTCTTATCATTATTCATAAAAATAAACAAATTACACACAAACTCATTTGTGCGCAAGCCAAAAAGATTACGTTATGTGGTTTCTTAGTTACACGTTTTTTTACTCCTACAAAGTAGCAATTTTTCCTTTTCCTGATGTCTGTTTTATTAAATTTACAAGGTAATTATAAAATCACTATGCACCGTTCATGTAAGTTGAATTTCCATGAAATGTATTAAAGCTGTCACATATTTTGACTCCCACAAGTGCGTCTTTTGACCGTTTTTTTCCTGGCAGAGAGTCAAAATGATCGCAGACCACCAAAATATCTTATTTTTTTCGGTTTATATAAATTCTACTGCCGAACCAGACGTTCTGTCTACGTAAATGTTTATTAGCAATAAAATGTTTATCTAGTCGCATTTACTCTGAGCTTAACATTGATTGTTGTTGCTGCTATTTTGAAGATAAAGATGTAGCTTGACATTCATGCAAACATTTAAGAATACGATCAGTGCCCGCTTTTTTTTTTCTTTTGGATATTTTTAAAGATTTTGGATTTTCAACTCTTATTTATACTAATAAAGAGTCTCAGAAAAAAGATGACGTCTTGAAAGTAGGAGTAGCAAAGCTGAATGTAAAAATAGATATTTAAGTTTAACTCACAATTCACTGTTTCTTTGGCTTGTTCCAATTCCTCTTCTAATTTTTGAATTCTCGGGCCATGATCGTTGTCCCGTTCACCCGAAGAAAATTGCTCTTTAAATTTTTTCAGCTTTTCAATTTCCTTTTGAAGGTTGCTGTTCTCTTGATTTAATTTTTCACTTTCAGTCCTTAAAGATGCCACTTCTTCTATCAGCTGGTTATCATCTTGATGGTAGAATGAATTGCAACCTAATATAGTCAGCAAATAAATTTAAAATTAAAATCAATTAAGGACGTTTTGAAAAGTAATAACCAAAATAAAATCAATTTTCTTTCAAATTTGATAAGAAAATGTAAAAAAGAATGAAAAATGAAAAGTCTGATGATTGCCATAGCGGAAGTCGGGAATTTCTAAATCAATAAATAAGTACTTACAAGAATTGGCAAACGGATCAATAAGCTTGCTTTGAAAAATTTAGTGCAAAACGGCCAGGAACATTAAGCACATTGAATTTTTTTTCATCAGAAATGAAATCTTTTCAACAGAGTTTGACAGCTGACACTTTCCCCAGTAAAATGCATGAATGATGTAATGTTAAGGAAACATGCTTTTCACAATGCCATCAAAATTCCACATTATGTGATGTATTTTATTACATTAAACCAGTGAATTACTGACCTTAAATCTTCACCCAAAGCCCTTTCTATTTGTGTATACTTAATATTACGTTAAAATTTCATGAGCGCAGTGAATAGTTGGGTAATGCAGCTTAAAGGAGAGTTAATCAATTGTAATGTAAAAGACCAATGTCCAATAAGATAGCATAGCAAGCTAATTAAAACTAATTGTTCATTACATTATCAGAATGGTATTTTACAAATGCAATGCTCAATCTAATCTTCAAATAAACCTTTGATTCACTATTCGATTCTCTTTGTAGTGAACAAATGAGAACGAATATCAAAATTGAAGCTCGCATTGGATTCCATTTTTTATTGTAATAATTGTTGTTTACATTCCTTTCATTTACTAGATTACATGTAAAATTAAAGGAACACTGCAATAAAATAAAAGAAAAAAAATATTAGCAGAAAAATGGGTTAATGGAAAGTGGAGTGAGTTGCAATAGGATTAGAAAAGTGGAGCTCTTAGACTTTGATTGCTTTCTTTTCACTGCTATTGCAAGAAGTTTCTTCCTTTCGAGCCAATTCTAATCACAATTCAACACCAACACGCCCTCGCTTCTACGGATATCTACATTTTCTTTTTCCAATTCCTTCCTACATTTATCGACATTGTACGTTTGCCAGTTTTTACTGCCCTATTTATTCCACTCCAAAAAAAATCATTTTTAAATTGACAAACAAAGAAATTTTAAAGCTATAAAACCTTGAACCATTTCTATAAACTTAGAGGAAACTTAGAGAAAATAATTGCCCAATCGAATGTATCCTTCAATAATAGCATTACGTTACTTTAATGTTATTCTTTCCCTAACGATCTGCAGTGTTAAAATTTGGATTTGTGTAAAGATTTTGAATTGTGTAAAGATTTGAGTGGACGTCCATTGTAGCTGCTGGAGACCTCACCTATCTTTACCTTTCCCTGAACGATTTTTTCTTAAATTTTCTGCTAAGATATGAAATTAATATCAGCACTTAAAACAGCGCTTGCAATGACAACCGAATGACAGTTTTCCAAATGCTTTGTGAAGAGGTCAAAAAATATCTTCTTGGTGCAACAAACATGTATATCAGTGTCAACACCCAGCAGAAATGAAATGAAATTTTCCTCAAAAATGATAAGCTCTCGCTCATAACAGCGTAGTTAAAAATGTGGAAACACTTACTTCGACATACGACGTTTTGAGTAGAAGAGCCTACGTTGTTATCTGGGTTAGAAGACAGCTGGTTGATGCGTCTGTTTGTGTCAGCCAGTTCAGCTCTTAATACACTAACTTCTTGATGAGCTGTTTGAATGTCTCCGTCTATCCGATCCGCCAGTTGTTTGTTGTCGTCTACCATTTTTCGAAATTTACCCTGTACAAATTTCAACAATAAGATTACTAATGTATTTTTATACAAGTAAAATATTTATGCATACTTGAGCGTCTAATAAAAGACATCGCATCAGAGCCATGGAGGACTTGAGTGCCTCCCTTTGTTTGGGTTGAATACATTCATCCAAATCGACATCTTCGACATAATCACAAGTTCTCGGAGCAAAAATAAATTGGACGATTTGGTCGTTTAGTGAATCCAAAGATTGAATTGCTGGTAAATAAATAAAAATGAATAAAATTTAGTGATACAAATAAGACAAATAATTGCTATAGTAATAAAGGAATGCATGGCAAATGGTCATTAAATGCTCTTTAAAGTACCTCACACACAATTCTGCACACAAACAGGCAAAAAATTGAGTGCATGAGATTTTTCCCCCAGATGTGATTATCATACAAAGAAAAAATATGGAGGGAAAAAAATCGCATTAAAGTAACGTTACTATTAAACGCTTCGTTGAATCGTTCGTGGACTGTTAAATTGAGAATTATATCTCTTAATTGCATTATAATGCTAAAAGTTATGAAAATTTGGATAACTTTTAAAGTCTCTAAAATTTTTTCCCACTGCCCAAATGCAACAAGCAACAGAGCGAAACATAATTTTTTTTCTTATAAAAAAAAAAACTTAATTAAAGAACCCAGGGCTGGTATTCACAAACACTACTTACGATCATTTTTGGACATAAGTTAATGCTAAGCAAAAATTGGAATTCACAAAAGGATTCCTATGCAAATTCCTAAGTTAAAAAAAGAGGTTACTTAAGCATTTTCCTAACAATTGTTTATTTTCCATAGAAAATTTTACTTACGCAAATATTTAAGCAAGAATACAACAATGAGTTTACTTACGATTTTGAGTACGAAATTCTTAAGTTTTGACTTATGCAAAAACTTAGGTTAGTTTTTGTGAATACCACCCCTGAACTACAATTTCCTATAACATTTCAAAAATATTGTTACTCATTTTTAAAAAAATCAATTAACTACCAAACATTTTTTTTTTACTAAACTGTCAGATCCAGATGCATCTGATATTGTTGTCATGTCTTTGTGGTGTCACATTTTATTATTGAAACTTTAAGCGCTTGAGTTCAAAAACTGTCACGTGAGAAAGTCAACGACACCTTAACTTTTTTGTTACTTTTTTTTTATATGCGGGATTCTGATCACTTTTATTGAAAACATGCCAAGAAAGTAATACAGCGGATGAATATATTTTATCAAGGTCGGTGGAGAGGACACTAACCTACACACTTAACAGGCGTAACAACATTGCAAAAGTTAATGAGGATCTAGGGTTCATTGAAGACTCACTACCCCAATTATGTGCCACCCATAGTATAATTTGGAATTGGTATTTTAAACCCTCGGACAAAAAAAAGTTGACATAATATGTGCTTAAGTTTATTTTTAGTCAACTAAATTTAGGTAATTGTGTCTCCATTTTAATTAGATTCATTTGTCATATCTTTTAAACCAATTAAGCACATCCCAGTGAAAAAGAAAGTAAATTAAACATAAACAAAAATTAAAGCAACGCTAATTGAATTTTAACCTTATACGAAGGCCTTAAAGAGCAATTTCAGTTTTTATTTTTAAATTGTCTGGAAAAAACTGTCAGTGATTGGTATAAATGGCCTTGTGGGTACTATTAACAAGGACCCTAGACAATTGCAATTTAATTTTTAGATCTAGAAAAAACAAATTTAGAAATGAGGTCATAGAAGCAATTGAGAATGGTGAGTTGATTGTTTGGATGAAAGTTAACTGAGGAAGTTGAGTTTTGAGATGACAAAAAGTGAAACAGCTATGTGGATTTGTAAGTGATAAAATTAGTGATGACAACGATAATGTGTAAAAATAGATGAATATAGAGTGGAAGAAGTGGGAACAAAATGAGATGAGAAAATTGATATGCAAAACATTTTGTTGAACTTGTTACAAATTGATTTATGGTTTCACTCATGACTGGGAGACAACACTTTAAAAGTTAAAAAGTTTGTGCTACATATTTAAATAATAATTATTCTGTGTATCTTTAAAACAATTGCAAATCGTATTGAATGCATTTAAAAATTAATCTTCAAATAAATTCGATTAAAATCTACATGTAGAAATAAATCCTTACAAGCGTTTTCTATTTAAAACATTTATCGCGTTTGAATTATCATACATGTTTAAATTTAAATATCAAAACAACTTGTTAAAAAAATTCATCAGATAACTTTACCCAAATCCAAACAGTCTGAATAGAGTCGTAAATGAGGTTTCAAATCGTTTGAGAGTTGCTGTTTTGGTTTTGCAACAATCTGTGTCTGCTGGCACATGTTGACGCAGTAATTAGTGTAATAATCCCTCATGTTTGTTTTTACGGGACACTTTTTACACTCCTGTCGTTGGTGCTTTCGTCCGCATTACACATTGCCACATCGGAAATTTTCGACTTGACTTTAACGCCCCGCAACGGCAGTGTAAACAAGTTTTAAGTTTGACACATCCAAGCAGCACCCACTGACATTGTGTTCGTAATGTGGAGCGTCAATAACACCTGTACAGCTGCTTTCCTGGTTATTTTAGCCACGTAATAAGCAGGTTTGGATCATAGAAAGTTAGTTAGGGTCTAAAAAAAGAGACTAAAAGTGGGCACGTGATTAAGGAACACGTCCTTATTGGTTGAAAATGAGTGACCCTGGTATTGAGAAAAGCCCTCTGGCATCTGGTCTGCCAGGTAGACGAGGTGAAGGGGAAAGGGAATTGTTTGCCATGGATGACTGAAGTTGAGGGTCGAGAACCGGTTGACAGGTCACGTGCTCAAAAGTCACCTCTAAAAGCATGAGTTTTAATACAATCAATCAGAAAATTGAAGGGAAAAAAATTCTAGGCATAATAAAGGTGAAGATGAGTCATACGAGTGGTATGAGGTTCGGGAAAAACGCTTTACACTTTTTAAAAAAAAAAATCCATTATCTCCCCTTCCTGTGTAATTTTTCTTTCCAAACTGGTTTGTAGTCCACTCCACTATATAAATTGCTGGTTGTTGCTACAGCATAGGTTTGAAGACACATAGGGCTACGCCACTATTATTTATTTATTTTTTCCATGAATAAAAAAGTAAATTTCCCTTTAAATTTTTTTTTTTTTAAAAAAGATTTAAAAAAAATATTTTCATCTTAATAACGGATTCATTTTACTACAACATCGTCTTTAATGCAAGACATTAATATGTAATTAAGACTTAAATCTCTTGCAATTATTTTGTAAAATATTAAAATTCATGTCCTTAGTTTTAAAAAGCTTGTAGAAGGTAATACTTCGAATAAAAAAATGGGGAGATGAGATTTTTTCATGATGACAAAAGGTGCACTGACTGAACCTGAATGCGAAGGGAAGTTTTTTTTTGAATTGAACAAGTTCGGCGTTCGCGTGCTAATCTCAGGTGGTACTCGATTCGCCAGGATTTTATTGCACTTTACTGTATACATTTAATTAAGTGGAATAAGGTTCCATGCTTTAAGTGCAATCTTGCAACTTCTACAAATTGGATCGTAAACGCAGGACATTTTGCGTTATGTAAATATTATTTCTACCTTCCAATTATTATTTCTCATTCATCCCAACGTCGAATGCGTTGAACAAATAAATGAAATTAAGTTTTCACTCTTTAACCAGCTATACTGTGACTTAATTGATTAAACAACCGCCAACACACAACCAAACCACACCTATCTGTAATGTCACCAAGACGAAAACCAGCACACAGCAACAACAGTCATCACGCTTTAGTGATTAGAGATTTACCGCATAACACGGTTCCATTCGCAGTGACATTTTCCAAGTCAATGTTGCTTGCATTTGCATCTTGGATGTGCTGAGCTGGGAAGGGGCGTTTCACCTCTTGTACTTTCATCCTCATCCTCATCCTCTCTCAAGATCATTATCGTTTAATCCTTTCTTACCTGACGATAGAAAGAGATATTTCTGTAAGGGTTTCATTGCCCAGAGAAATCTGTCGACATCCTAACCTCGTCGTACGGCTATAAGTGGGATAAACTGGGGGCCTGTTTTTCTCGTAATGAACCGTTCCCTTTATAGTCGCAGATGAGTTCACGTTTCCCAGAGGTATAGAAGGAAGGAACTTATTCGTAGTTTGGTCAACACATATTTTCAGACAAAAAAACAAATTGTTTACTCGACTGGAATTTATTGGAATGACGTGTTAACAGTTTTATAATATAAATAGAGGAACTTCATAAACAGATACTGTACTTATTCAAACACCTTAAGGTTCAAAGGAAGAAAAGAGGTTTGTTATCTGCTGAACGTAATCGAAAGCACGACTCACAACACACCATTTACCTCTAGTGAGATGAAAAACACGACCTCCATACAGCGGACGACACCCCGCCCAACAATCTATTTTACGTTTTTGTACGAAGGGTTTCTTAATTGGTCATGTATGAGCCTTTTCAAATGCTGATCAATGCACGGACGGTTTTCACTAGTTTTCTTTAGCCTAGCTAATTTCCTTCTTTTTTTCCCCAATTTTGCATGGGAATGTTCCACGCCGTGAATAATTAATACGAGAAACGTACCACGTTTATGGTGCTATTTTTTTTTATAGCGATATTATTTTTGTGAATCTATAATATTGTTAATTGCGGTGAATTTAATTTATACTGCAACTATTTTGTGCAAATGGCCCTCCAAGATGGCGCCAAAATTAATGAACGTCGGGTCTACTGAATTTTGTGCTCTGCAGGGGATGGCACCTGGTGCAACCGACGTCGGTTGGGACCAATATCTTTTTGTTCGCTGAAGTCTCCACAGAAAAAGCAAAGAAAGAAGACATCTGTTCTATTCAAATTGCAATGAACAGTACAGCAGTTGAATTTGCTCGGTTTACACTAACCAATAAATTCATTGGTTATTTAATTTATTGACTCTCAACTGAAATAACAATGAATATTTTCATTGTTCACAGTCATGTTTTTACACCCGCAAAAAAATTAATTACCTAGCATTCTGCAATCAATGTCTAAATAAATAATTTAAAAAACCAAAAAGAAAAGGGAAAGGAAAGAGACAAAAAAAACCATTGGCAACACTTTATCTATCAAGAACTTGCCAATACAAGAAAAAAATTAAAGAATCGTATTAGAACCAAAAATTAAAGGTAATTACCTGTCTCGAAATGAATGTTCTGTCTCGCAAATGCACGCTTAAATGCATCACAAACTCGTGGTTTTATAGTCCGATTGTGTTTCACATACTCATCACTTCCGGTTATCATACTTTTCCTCTTAAATCTCCACAGATTGTTTTGTTTGCCTGTTTGTTTGTTCGCTTTTTTTTTTAAATAAAGCAAATCCTAACGCTTGAAGTTCAGTGTACCTCGGTATATTAGTCAACACACCTGCCTTTTTTCTTTCTCCCGTTTACCTCCCACAAGTGTTGTTGGCGCCGTTAATTTGCTTTATCTTCGGTCCACCTGCTCCCAGGTGACTGAGGGATTTCAGTATACCATAAAAGCAGGACACTGGTCACTTTGTCCTTTGCCAGCAAGTTCATCACTCGACAAGGTCAGTGACAACTGATAAGATTTAAGCCAGACTAATACCAGCCAAATCCTAACGAAATTACGTCAGCATTGTTAAAAGACCAATAGGGAAGGACCCTACCCCGGGGCTATTGCGGGATGCGAAGGGAAGCGAAACTTGTCTGGAAGGGAGAAATATTTTAAAACTGGAAACGTGAGGAAAAGAAAAACCTTCTCGTTTAGTTTATAATTGGTCGTTTTCTCCACTCGCTCGCCACAACAATTCTAATTTTATTTATGATCGTCTTTTTGAAATGTCATTTTATTAGTAGGTATTTCTCATTTTGTTTGTTTTGTTTCTTTTTTAGAGGCTGAAGCTTAATTGAAAATGCTGTCACGTACAGTTTTCATTTGAGGAGGTAAATCCTAGAGGAGTTTCCTTCTGAATAAATTTCCTTCTCGAGACTGTGGGAAATAGTTTTTAGATTAGAATCTGTGACGTGTAGGATTGTTTTTTTTAAAAATATTGATGATGAAAGTATTAACTCAAATACCAATGGACTGGTTATTTTTCAGTGCAAGTTTTACCTGGTCATTATACAGTCATTAAACGTTTCATCCTACTGAAAAATGTATAGTGGAATTTACGTGTTTAACATAAAATTACTAAAAATTAAAAGGTCAAATAAAGATGAAATATTGGGGTTCGCTATAAATAGCAATATGGGGTTTCGTTAGATTAGACTCAATTTTAATTAAAATTCTGGTAGTCTAAGGTTAAAAGAAAAAATTTAATTACTCTTTTTTAAAATGAACTTTTCAGCAGCTTTTCAAGAATTAACCTCTATAATTTATAATTTACTTTTTAACTCCGTAATTACCATCAATTAATGATACAGATGATGAATTTCATTCCTTTTTCTTTACAAATAATATTTTGAGTATTGTACATTACTCAGAGTCTCAGATAGTCATTTGATTATCAATTAAAACTGCTGAGACTATTTGACTAATTGAACTTGATACTTTAGACATTGCCCTGATATGATTAACTTATAAATAATTTAAAAAATTTGATTTTACCTTTGACCAAAGTTCTGCTATAATTCGAATCTCGCTTTAGGTGTCTTGAGATGTTCATCGTAAACCACTTTTGAAGTAATAATGCACAAGTGATGAGCCTACCAAGGCTGTAGGATGGGGTGGAGTTTCAAACAGGTAGCACTCAAGTGTAACATATCCACCTTCCAAGTGCACACCCTTGATATTCGTAGCGAATTACTGCTTAAATTCAAGGTAATAATTTGGTTACCAAACGCAACTACATGAGTTTTTAAGATCCAGTCTTTGCTAACATTTCCAATAACAGCACCCAGCTTAATGGACTCTACAATCGTAGGAAATTACTGTGATTACCCCAGGTAATTGGCGAACAAGTTTCCTTCCAAATAAACAATGGATTATTTTCTTGTTCATGTCTTCAGGGTCGTTCATTTGATATGTCCACCCACTACAAATGCTTAACTAAGTTACACTAATGAGACACAATAGAGGCGCTGATTGCTTTTCTGCTCATGTTTACCTGTTGTTTGGAGAGGGAAACTAAGACGAAAGCGCAGTGTAATGTCTGCTAGAAGTTGGTACACAAACTGGATTTATCTAGCAAACAGGTTTATATCTTTGTTCCACAGAACATTAACTGTACAGTGTCTTTCTCACCCGGGTGACGTCAGCGATAACTTGTTACCGAGTGTTGCATCTCTTATCAGGATTTAAAAATAAAGCTGCGTGATAATTTTTTTTGCCGTTTTGAATTTCGACGTTATCAATTCACAAAAACAGGCCTTCTAATTTTTATTTTCGTTCACTTAGAATAACGAAATTCATCACCTTTAGACGTGTTAATGAAAATAATTAAAAAATGAACAATGTGTATAAATCTTTGATCTGAGTTGAGTTGCAATTATTATTATTGTTATGCAACACAAAAATCATCAAGGTAACGCTTGTGAGGGTGAACTTCCTATATAAACGTAACCATGGTGACAGGGAAAGGAAAAGTGGGATTGACAGAAGGAAAGAAGGCCAGGGCTCAATTTGATGGTATAATCAATATATAAAACAGAAATAAGCTATTTTTCATACCCATAAGCTTGAGTAAGTAAAAAAAATGTAAAATTTATGTTTTATGGAAATTAATATCTATTTAGACGCTGTTATTAAATTATTTACAGAAAATTGCAAATAAACTGCACCATAAATCTTGGGGCATATAATGTACTATATTATAATTAAGTCTTATCCCCCTCCCTTTTTCGAGTGGAAAATTTATAAAGCGTAAATGTGAACGTAAATAATTTTACCTGTTCGGTTGCACCATTTACTGGAATGTCAAACAGTGAAGTCCAACTACAGTTGTTTATCGCACTGCCAACGAGTTTTGACGTAAAAATGGAAGACTACAAATGCGAATATTCTATCCTGCTTTTAGAGCGTAGTGAACTGAGCCCTTTCACCATCTGCTTGGCTTATCCGGATCTCTCGTGCTGCCTTCTAGGAAGGAAAATGACTGCTTTTGCTTCGCAGCTGGACAACAGCAGATGCACTTATTTTAGTGAATGGTTCAGTCACCAGGTTGCATAGTGGATCAATGCATTGCACTTGGCAAAGCTGAGGTTAAGTGGCGCGGTTTCAACCTGTGAACGATACACTTACGGCATCTATTGAGCGCATAAAATGTAATGTGGTTTGTAATGAAACGGTAAATTTGCTTAATGTTCCACCGAAATTTTTTCGAAAGGCAAATGTTTTCGTAATGTAGACATTATAAATTTGTAAAAATTAATTTTTTTTTTTTTTTTTTTTAATTGGGACCGAGATAAAACTTAATTAATATTAATTATAAATCTAGAAATAAAATCCAATCTTTTCTCCTGAAAAAGCAGCCTACTTGCTTTTTTTTCTGAAATTTTACCATTAAATTTTTAGTAATAGGGATTAAGGAATGATTTCACTTTAAGAAGTATAAAAATGAAAATTAAGTAAATTTAATTTGAATTTGTAATTTAAACTATATTTAGGTTATTTTCTCTTGCATTTTGGCTATACAGAGATGTGGGTCTACATATCTGCGCTGTTATTTCCTCGAGTATTTCTCGCATTTGTCGACAACAGGTGCAGATATGATAAGAGATGGCGTTAGAGGTATGGGCCACAAAGCAAAGGGCAAAAGCCGACGCAAAAGCATAATTATGGCAATAGTAAGATGAGATAAAATTGAATCAGAAATATTGATTCATATTTTACACATGAATTAATTTTTTAAAAAAAAGTATACTTATTTTCGAGCACTCTTTTAAATAAAAATAAAATTTTATTTAATAAGTGAAATTACTTTTGTTGAATAAGCAATTTATTATCAAGAAAACACATGTTATTCTTAAATAGAAAATTACCTAAAAATAAAAGATTGGATTGTTCGTATATTTTTTGCCAACTTAATTTCTTGCAAATTACAATCGAATTCTATAGTTGTAATTTTTCGAAAGCCACTTTCAAATTTACCGCTCGTAATAATTGAAGGCTGCTCTCAAATGAAAGCGGCGCTGTACGTCAAACTACATGTGTGAAATGTTCATATGTACATATGAGTTTTTGGAGTAGTATACGTCTATCATGTTTACGTTTATATTTTAAAGTTCAAATTTAAACTTCAAATTATAAAAACATTTAGAAGCTAAAAATAAAATCGATTTACATCAGCCCCTACGTATACTTAAAATTAGGAATACAATACTGTCAATAGTAAATTTCCATTATTGAATAGACGCCGCGGCCTCTAATTGGAAAATGTTGGAGCAAGAACTAAATTTATCAAAAACGTCTTCATCTTTTCTGTAACAATACAAAAATGTTTGTTATTGAATTTTTTACAATTTTATATTTAAATAAATTTTTACAAATTTGTTTTATTGTTGCTTCGTTTTGTCCTCGTTTTGTCACATATTGGTTTTAAGTCGTCAATTCTTGATGTTACCAAAGACCCTCGCGCCACGCTCGCACTTTACAAAAATTGATTAGTGGCGCCATCAAGTGAAGTCAAAATTCAACAGCAAATATACTAAAATATCTTAAACATTTTAAATTGTGGTTATTTATTGCTATTTATTTTTAAATTTGAAACAGATAGGCAATCCCACAAACGATTTAATTTTAAAAAATTAAAAACATTTTGTCGCAAGAATTAACATACGATTAAAGTTTTAAAAATATTAAACAAGGTGCGTAAGCAAAATGCAAAATGCAAAATAGAAAATGCAATATGCAAAAAAAAAAAAATTCTGATTAGTGCATTTTTTGTTATTGTTGTGGGTATTTACTTTAAAATAATTTAATGCCTTCTACTACAAAAAAGACAAGACAATTTACAGATTTTAATTTATTCAATTTCAAGAAAATTCATCATATAAGAAATATGGATTCTACAATCCACATTTTTTAAATTGCAACCAGTTTTATTTATACTCTCGGCACCATTGAAATCTTTCTTCCACTATTCGTCTTCGTGCCCATCGAAGTGGATTTGTCGGGTTCGCACTCTTTGATGATAGATCCGTCGGCTTAAAGATGTGCTAAAGGAAGCGCTCTTTGCAGGTAGGCACTCCTAATGACCACAATACGGATCAACACCTGTCTCATTGTAAGGGCGCGCGAAAAGGCAGCGCCTATTGCAAACACGCATCCCCAGGCCACAAATAATTCCTCCTGGTCAGAGCCTTGTTGCGGATTAAGCCTACCGACTACTCGACCGAGCTCATTTTAACGATCAATATGACGGACACCTGCACCTGCCGGTTTTCGATTCACTATGACATAATAGCTGTTGATCAACAAAAATGGCGCCAAAATGCCGAAAGGGGGACTAAAATGTCTTCAGATCTTGGTAAAAAGCTTTACAAACCAATTGGGTGGAAAATAATCGGACCGACATACACACTAACACCCATGAAGGCGCAAAATGGATGGATCAAATGGCCACCTCACCCCAGGCCACAAACACCACTGGACAAGGGATTGGACTCCATTTGGCTTGGACCATCTCATGAATCACCCATAGAAAATTTCAAAAGAACACAAAACCATATACCTGAGAAAATCTCACCTTGAGTGCTTTTCTATTCAACAAAATTCGCTCCTACAAGTGAATTTACATGTAGAGTTCCAAAACCTGATAACTGGGTTTTAAAATTGAGAGCAGGAAGATTCTGCTAAATAGAAGAAATAGTGGATTTCCACGTTAGAAAATTATTGAAAACCATACTTAAATTAATTGTTTTTAATCTCTGTAAATCGCTGTAATGTACATCATTACTTTCCGTTCTGAAAGCAATTCTTTTTACAATTCTTACCGGCACATATTATTTTATATTTCCATGGGGTTTTCAATAGCTTTCTTTAGCTTAAAAAGGAACTAGAATAATACTGTACAGTATCTTGCCTTGGAAATCCACTTTTTCTTGCAGCGATAACTTTTGAAGCAAGTTTGATTATTCGAGTTAAACTTGTGAGTTAAACTTGACAACGTGTATACTGAAAATGTTTTTAGATGGATGCACTCTTTTATAAAGTGTCAACGACTCATCTTTATTTGGGGGAAGTCACCGGTTGATATCAAGAGATGAAGGGATTTAAACCAGGTTGTCCTCAGAAAAAAATTTCTTCAGAGAGGGGTGAATCCACCCTCTAGCGCAACACCCTTCTTATCACTCCACTTTCACCTTTTTTTAAAATTTTTTTTATTTACTTTTTCGTTTATAGTTAAAACTTATAACAAATGACGCGCAGTAGAGAATTGAAATAATAATTGCACTAATTTGGACTTGCGCCTTGTCATTTATATTGAAAATATTTCTTATTTCCATTGAAGCGTGCAGAGTAGTTTTCCGGACGGGCGACCGAAAACCCAGGTAAGATCCCCAGAGGCAAAAGAGGATAATGGAGTGCAGGGTGGGAAAAGGAAAAGGGAGGCTCGATTGCTATCAATGGAAGGGTAAAAGAAGAGAGAAAAAAGGACGGACTACCACAAGAATGTAGAAAAACAACTGAAGTTCAGGTGAAATTTATATTGTGGTTATCTTTTTTCTAAAAAATAAAAAAATAAAAAAAATTTAATGGCACAAAAAATGGAATTCACTTTGAATTTTTTAACAACAAGATTTTAATAAAAGATGGGTTAGTGAAAAACTTTAGGGAAAAAACGTTTGAGGCATTGTAGGTTCAAAGTGACCGAAGCAAATAAATCAGGTGAATTAATTATACAAGGTCTGTTATGCACTTCATTCCTGTCGTCGGCTTCTCCATCAATCACTCGCATCGTTGTGGTTGAAGCAGCGTTTTTTCGTGAGTAAGGGGAAATGACACATTGTTCAAAGATGGAAAACCACGTTACAGGCTGGTGATTCTCATAGATGCTGGTAGAAGAGCCACGTAACACCACCTGGCCAAACAAGAGCGGTATGGGTAGGGTGTAAAACGCGCGCCCAGCACTTAGAACTGGGCGTTCCGCGTTCCCAGGATGCAAATGAAGAGACTCCCTGGGGCGATGGGGATTTACTTTGTTCGGATGCCGACGGGCAATTACTGTGACAAGTGGTCAAGTGACGTCATAAGTACATAATGGACTCGGGATTCTCTTTTTTGTAAAAGCCACTCAACTGTTTCGCTTTCATTTTCCCATCATGCCTGTCCACGAGCAATAGAGTTGAATCGCTTTTTATCCTTCAAGTGCAACTCGTTCCTTTTTCTTGTTGATGATTTACACCCAACTAAGACCCCTGCGTCTCAAACCTCCGCCTCTTCCTTCTCTAGTCGGCGTTCCTTGTAGCCGCCAGTTATTACCCTCTTGACCCTCTCCCGTCTCCCGCACGTGTTCTTATAAGGGAGACCGGTTCCGCGAAATCTCCAAATCACCGAACGTCTCCACACGAAAAAAACACCTCTGGTGGTCAAGTGTAGGCCACTGAAGCCATAAACTTGCCATGGGTTAATTTTGCAGCGACCTTTTCTACCCACGAGACACTTCCGCGAACAACAGCGTACAACAAATGGTATTCAATTTCACCGAGAACTAATTGACACCAATAAAATAATTTAAGTCTAATTGGTGAAAAAAGTCCTATGTATTTATAATGGTAATCTTCAAATTTCAATCAACCATTCAATATTTTTTGTGCCCTACAGGGCTTCGAAATGAAAGTTATAAACTTAAGAATACCTCATGCAACGCAAATGGAATGCTATAAGATAAAAGATTTATAGCTCTACTCTCCTTCTCAGTTACTTTCATTTAAATTTATTTTCTTCAAAAGTAATTTCGTATTCATTTAATCAAAACGCCATTTAATCAAAACGCGTGGAAATCTTATTAATGTGAGATATGATTTTAATCTGATGATTTCCTTTCATTACGCGAACCGAGTTACCGCATTACAACTACAACAATTTTAATTTAATCATTAAAATGAGGATTATCATGATAATTGAGTTATGGATGATTTTCAATCTTAGTCGGGAAGTTGAACAGCTTTAGATACTGGTTCCGCGAACGTGCGCGTGGAAAGGAAACGTCCAAGGTTTGCGCTATGCATCATCTACAGAGTGAGGCACAACAAACTGGATGGAGAATGGATGGATTTCCTTCCATTTTTATATCCACTTTATTATCTTAATTTTTTTAAATTTATTTTAGCCTACTTATTTTAATATCTTTGAATGTAAACAAATCATTGAAAAAAAATTCATTTCAAAGCAAAAATTGGAATATTTATAACTGTTCCGGTTATAAATTATTTTTGGAATGTTTTTTAGTATTATTATTTTTTTTAGCCAGAGTCTGTTAATTTTTGAATCAAGGTCCCCCCTACGGGTTTACGCATCAGCATGCACGACATTCATTCCTGATGGTTTTACCCGCAGGCAAATTTCTCTTGCTTTGCAAGAAGGTGGAGTTTTCCCACACTTGCCCCCGCGTTCCAAGCACCTTAATCAAAAACGATGGCACGCGCGCACAGGTGTCGACGAGAATCGTGCCAACCTAAGAAGGAAAGAAAAAAAAAATCCACGTGACGTGTAACTCGTTTGTGATGCCCCACGGATGTGTCTCTCAGCTCGGCCAATCACGTGAGACCAAGTCACGCGCCAGGGCTGCGTCTGGCTCGCGCCATTGGTGAAGCGGCGTCCGCTCAATCGCGTGTCTCGCAAGAAGCTAGGAACCAAGTCTCACACCTGTAGCACGAGCCAACAACATGCCAGCTGAGAAAACCTCGTCTAGCAAAACAAGTGAAGCTCGTAGGGTAAGTAATTAATAATTTTCTTTATTTTTAATAATACAACAGGAAAATAAAAATTTTAAAATTAATTAAAATTTTATAGAGCAATAAACCTTTGATGGAAAAACGAAGAAGGGCAAGAATAAATCACTCCCTTACGGAACTTAAAACCCTCATTTTAAATGCAGTGAAAAAAGATGTAAGACTATTAAAATATAATGTGCACAGAATTTGAATTAAGTTGAAAGCTTTATTTATTTACTTTCTTTTTTTGAAATTAAAATTAGAATTCTAAGCATTCCAAGTTAGAAAAAGCGGACATTCTTGAAATGACAGTAAAATACCTCCAAAATCTTCAACGTCAACAGTTATCAGGTAAAAATTTTATTTATTCGTTACTATTTACATATATTCTAATTAAAGAAAATAATTTTACAGTGAACGCGGCCTCAGGTACTTCATCGCTGACGTCAGCAAAGTTCAGCGCGGGATATGGAGAATGTGCCAATGAAGTGTCCCGGTACCTCGAAGATGGGGAAGGCCTGGGCGATGCAGCCACTCGAACTCGCCTAATTAATCATCTGTCCAGGTGTATGAACGGGTTGAAACGAACCGCATCATCAACAACCCTAACTGCATCGAATCGCGAATCGACGCCCGAGCCATCAACGTCGACAATCATGGAAGCTGAAAGCGTACCTGATTCCGTCCAAACTTTGACACCGGTAATTGGTGGCGTGCAGTTGATTCCCATGCGGTTAGCTAACGGACAAATTGCCTTCATATTACCTACGTATAATCCCAAAACACAACGTGCACCGGATAATAGCCTTGCAAAATCTCAATCTCAAGTGTGGCGTCCGTGGTAGTTTATATATAATTTCTGTTAACTCAAATTTACGCTATTACGTGTATACTATAGCTGTGATAATTTATCTTATTCACACCTGTTCTATTTTGCTATACGATTTACCTCAATTGTTCTCTTAAAAATTTGAAAATATATTTTAGAATAAAAAATAATTCCAATTTTATTTCGCGATTTTATTGATAAATACTATCACCTTTAATTCGTTATTGCGCGATTTTTCGATTGCACGTACTTTTACCAGTTGAATCGAGGTTAGTGCATGTGGTCACACAAGTGTTTCATGCTCCTGAGCCACGTGTCGGCCCTGGCTTGCCGCCAAATGCCAACGAAGCCTACTTTTCATGCTTCTATTGGACCGACGCCAAAGGAAATTCGAAGTCGCTGTGAAATAATTGCCATCCCGCTTTGTAGCAATCCACGTGAATAGTGGGTGGAGATGCCTAAGGCAGGAGATACAGACACGTGCGTCTCGGTCAACATCCCCACCCACCGATTCGGCTTTCCAGATATTAAAATGTTATCTTTTTTAATTTTTTTATTTTCGTAATAAAACGGACGATTTGCTTTTAAATTTTATTTTACAATTAATTAATAGGAAATAAAGGAAATTTTCTGTCCTCTTGATCACAATGCATTACTTTTAATTCATATATTTCCACTAATTTTAAAAACTAACAATTCCAGAAAATAATAATTATAATAATGTTAAGAATAACGACACACATTCAAATTCAACTTTTTTCGGTGTTGAGCGATTGGATAAATTCCTCCAATTTCTCTTGAATTTGACGGACCTTTTCTGAAAATAGAAAAAAAAATTTAATAGGATTTCCACAAAACTGGAGCACAAATTCTGTTTCAAGGTCGGATGAAAGTTAGGAAACGCACTAGTGCCATCTTCAACGACTCACTTCCCATCACCACACCCGACGCACGTGCAATAATCACTGTGCTTCCTGTTTAATTGGAAGTCCCCTTAACTCGGGGTTTATTATACCAGCACAATATAATAATAAAAAAATAGAAAATTTATCTAATCCTAATTACCACACTCGCATCCCACACCTGCATCAGTGTCAATTTGGTAATGGGCGCGGTCGTTTGAGCTGTCACACCAATGTCACTGCAACTCCGCGCCCTCCAATACCCCTGAGGCTCATTTCCAAAAAGTCTTCGGGTGACCAAAACCCAGAAAAACCTTTTGCATCTTAATTTAATAACTCGATTCAACCCTCAAATTCAATCATTTACATTTCCTTGTCCCAAATCCCTCAATGCAAATCCTCATTAAAAAAAAAAATCAAACTCGAGGCTCAACAACTTGAAATTTTAAAATAAAGTTCAATCATATCTGTAACACCCTGGAGCTTTTATTTCTTGATTACCCATCTCTATCACCTGAAACTGATCTTCTCACACCTGCGAACCCTTCTTTAAACAACATAATTGTACTTCCCAAAGGAGGAGAAAAAAATTGATAATAAATAATAAGAAAAAGAAAAATAATTGGCGGGACACATTCCAAGTAGAGGTCGATTTTGATATTTGACATGAGTGTGACCATCCATCATTCAACACAGCAGATGATCGAAGTGAGCCTTTTCATCAGCAAACACCAAATTGCTCCCAATCACGAAACATCACCCGACCCACGAGTTTTTTCGCTAAGATAAGAGACGAAGAAGGAGGGTAGAAACCGGGTACTGATTACGGTAATCAAACGCTAATCATCACCATCGAAAAACGAACCGAGGAAAAAAAGTACTCTACGACCCCCTCGAGGGCTAAACTTGTTATAACATGTGCCAATCATAGGGATATGATATGATATTATATTAAAAAAGTAAACTATTATTAATAAAATGTACCTTGAACGTGATGAAACAATGTGTCAAATGCTTGTTGGGCAGTGAGAAAATGATTGACATCATCTGTTATAAAGTGTAAAGAATGGAACAACAAAAGTTGTTATCTCCACTTTTTAAATTAAATTTTTCCCACTGTTTGGGGAAAATAATTTATAGCAATTATTACGTACAAGATTTATTGGCGGAATGCCAGTGGCGCATCAACGCCCACTCATTAACATCGACTTCGGTTTTTATCCACGCTACAAATCAATCACCTTGTCAAGGGTTGATGAAGCTTTGTTTAAAACAACTCGAACGGATTGATTTTTTGCGCAATTTTTCTTTGTATTGAAAATGTCATGATACTTTTATGCTTAAGGAGGTGGGGGACCAGTAAAAATCATGGGTTTTTATTCTTTTACGAACTGTTGACTTAAAATTCTACAAAAACAATTTCAAAGTCAGAAGCGCTGTAAATTTTAAACTTTATTTTTAAAATATTTAAACTGCTGCTGAATATATTTAGAAATTCAAGTTATAGTGCAATTCTACCTTAATTTCTAAAAATATTCAGCTGCAGTTTGAATTTTAAATTTAAAAAAAAAAATAAAGTGTAAAATTTGCCACGCTTCTGACTTTGCAATTGTTTTTGTAAAATTTTAAGTTAACATTTCTTAAAAAATTCAAGATGGAAGGTTTCCTATCATCTTAATATTTAACAATCATGATTAATTTGCATTTGATAATCCGTAAATTTCAAAATATCAAATTGTTTGCTGCGCATCACGAACTAACATTGTTGAAAAACTTCAGTTAAATATCTAACGAATGGCTTCAAATGCACTTGCATTAGAAGCAAATAGAAGTTAACTCAACTAATTAATCCCCTAGAGTGTATAGACAAAAAAAAGCGATTGAAGACGTAAAAGAATTTTAAAAATAAAAACACTAAAAAGAAGAAAATAAGTCAAGATGCCATGTCAATCTCCCTTTTAAGAAAGAAAAGTAAAATGGAGTGTGTAGATACGATCAATTTATTTAATTAAAAACTGTCGTGCTCAAAACCAGGTGCAAAGTATAACACTCTTTTAAATTGGTTTCAACGCCCAGGTACAAGTGAGAATGGGCTCCCGACACCAAAATAATGTGGCGCAAATGACTTTTTCTTGTCGCCAAAAATTTATCTCACGACATCTTGTCATTCCTTCCCCACTGAGACGCACAAATTAATGTCCACGTCTCCTTAAATGAAACGAGACTCAGCGGATCCTCTTTTGATGCTGAGATGGCGACAGAAATAATCATCTCCTCCCCTTCTGATCCTTTAACTTAAATTTTTTTTCTTTACAAAAACAGGACGAGAGCTTTTCGCCTTCTATTCCGTGCACCTGTTAGACAATTACAGCAAGGGTAAAATAAAACGAAAGGTTTACCAATCGAATCACCTTCAAATTTCTACACGCGAAAATGCGATCGTATAAAATATACAGCGAAATTAGAAAATAATTTCCCAACAATTTGCCACATGTCTATTCGGGTATAATAATGACGTGACAAAAAGTAACTGGTCATTAAATCCTGTTGCAAAAACCCAGAAAATTATTTTACAACAATATTTATCATTTATGACACACAAGGACTGGAATGTAAGTAGAGCGTAATGTAATCAAAGATCATGACTACGGGAGTCGGCCAACTTTCTACTTTTATATAAAAAAAAAATTACAGATTACAATTTTCCATCCAATGAGCGTGCAAATTTTCCTTTCAAACCGAAAGGAAAAGGAAGGGGAAAAAGAAAAAGAAAACCCTATTACACGAGAGAAAAAAATACAAGTGTACTCTAGGGTCACGAACGGTGCAAAAAGAAATCCTCTTGAGGTGCTGTTCGTCGCCCCTTTCATTCCTTCGCAACAGTATAGTGAAAAACATCTTGTTCTGGGAGCAAATGAAGCTGCACACCCCTCAGACCCTTAATTCCGAATGAAAAAAGAAGTATGCCTAGGGACAAACGGGTTGAAAGAAAACTCACAACTTCACGCCCCAACAAAAACTCACCTCTTACATTTCTTTTACGCACAAAAAAGATGGAGGGTAAAACGGGATGAAAAAAGGGTACGTTTCAATGCAAATTCAATGCAACAGTGTATAATAGACTTGCAACAGCATTACGATAATTCCACTAATAATATGTTTTTGTCCAAAACACAAATTCAAGATAAACATTTTAATATTAAGGCAAATAAATTCCTAAATTAAAAAAAAAAAAATCCAAATTTTTTTTTGTTTTTTAACCAGCATTTAAATAATGTGTGTACCGATAATGACTACGTTCTGGCCGTTAATTACGATAGCAAAAGATCGGTTGCTGAAGAAGCTCGAACACAATTGATGATTAAGCCAATTTTATCTGTGGGTGGTCTTGGTACCAAATCACAAGTTGCAAATCAATGTTTCTGGGAGGTAGACACAAATCAAATCTTTGCAT
This sequence comes from Stenotaenia linearis, assembly GCA_034700445.1. Lineage (NCBI taxonomy): Eukaryota > Metazoa > Arthropoda > Chilopoda > Geophilomorpha > Geophilidae > Stenotaenia > Stenotaenia linearis. Next base: position 72,784 of record JAQIXT010000097.1, read on the forward strand.
CACTTCAAAATTTGACTGACATGCATTTTTTGTTCCTCTCCTTCCATTCTTTACAAAGCCAAGCCAATATTTAAAGGGGGAAAAAAAGTAAACATTAATTTTTTCCCTATTACAAACATGTCAGACAAATTAACCGCAACATTTTTTAAATTCATCCTTTCTTCCATTCCCTTCCCAACAAAAAAAAAACCAATAAGAATTTTTTTTTTAAATTTAAAGATTATCAAGCAGAAAGGCAAATAAGACATATTAAAAGCCACTCGTACACCCTTTGGCAGAAAGTCCGTGACCGCATTGAAAGTCTGCACCAAACTTCATCCAAATAAGTTTGCTGTCCCCATTAAACTCCCCATATTTGAGAAACTTAAAACCAGCAGTCTAATCACAAACCAGCGTGCTCGTAACCAATCCTCGTTCCCCTTTTTACAACCGAATAAATAAACCAACAAAAAAAATGTCCCAAATGACCGGCAAAGTGTATTCCGATGCAAACAGCGAGTTAAACATTACGACCATTCACGTCACAGCCACGAGGAAATGATTATGCATTTATAAATAATGTAAAAATGCCTTCGGTGACACTTTTCCCCTTACTAGTCAATACACGCTACCGACGCGACTTCTGTGGTAAAAAATTCCAATTACACAATCAGGACATATAGGTCTCTATATCCTTGAACGAACCATAATGTCTAGGTTACACAAAGGAGAGCGAGTCTGTGTAGGCGTGTAAGTTGGCGTCACCTGCGTCCCGACCGGTTACTGCCCACTTTTCCATCAAAGTGCAGTCATGTGCCGTGCCACTCCCGACCCCTTCAACCCACGCCTCGGGCTCGAGGTGCAGCCTCGACCGAGTCGCCGCAGGCGTCACCCACCTGTGTCACTTAATTGGCAGGTAATAAAACAGAAAAAAAGGGGAGAAAAAAAAAGAAGAGTAAAAGCGTGTGCAGTCAAGGATATCCGAGTTGGAGGCCTCACCCAAAAATTAATTTTACACCAACGGTCGTGTTCACGTGATCACGCAGCGCACGTGTCTCCACAAGTGGGGGCGGATAGGGCAGAGGTGCAGTCGAGTCGCCCATCCATCTTCCTCGGCTTCAATGCCACGTGCAACACGAATGGCCCACTCTAGGTTGTCTGATTTGTATTCAGGAGGGAGTTGCGTTGGTGGGACCTCCTAATTGCGGGGACCAAGGGGTTATTTCGATCATTAATGATGTTTTAATTTTCACCTCATTTTCCTTTCAGCGGGTAACGCCGAAGGAAATTTAATTCTTTTTCTTCTGTAAGCGGTTTTCGCCTATTTTCTTTTTTGCACAATGGATAATTATATTAAATGAAAATCGAATTATATTAAAGTAAAGTTGACGTCTTGGAAGGAAAACGAGTTTCTTTGAAAAAAATTAATAAAGATACCGTAAAAAGTGAAAAAATACTCATTCGAAAGCAGTTGATGAACGTAAACAATTCCCAGCCGCTGTTGGCGCCAGAAATGCAAGTTATAAACACAAAGGTCACAATGTACAAACAACTCTCAAGTGTTCTTTCAGAAAGACATTGTAACAAAATAACTCTTAAAAAAAATCTTCTCTTCGGGTATCTTCGGAATCGTGATTGAACTGACCAAAGTCCACCATAACTTCATTCCCAAACTCACTTAATAAGCAAACGGAGCGGAGGAATGCGGCTCCATCAGCCCACCATTTCATATGAAGCTGTATTCCGCCACATTGCGTCCACTTAAAGGCCCAAGACAGGGGGATTGCGTCTTGCAAACCACCAGGGGTCACGAGTGGCGGTTCTCTTAAACCAGACGAGACCTTCCCCTAACCAAACTCTCATCCATCATATCTCCCTCCAATTGAACGCTAACATTTATTTCCAAAAGGTAGACAACTCAAGTGGGTAGGGGAAAAAGAAATTCATAGGAAACTAATCTGGTGGGTGGTCCGTTCGAAAACAGACTCCATCATTCAAGGACACATCAAATTGTCCTCTCACAATTCACGAATCTTTTTTGGTCAAGATTGAATCAACAAACTGGACATCGGGGTACAAGTACAAGAGAAAAAAGGGAAGTTATCCATAAATTCTTGTCTCCTTTTTCACTTTTTTGATCTAAATCTAACAATTTATCTTTAGTTTCAGAATTTACTGACCCCTGGGAAAAAATACTGAAATTTAAGTGAAGTGAAAGAAAAAAATGTTACACCCACTTGTAACTTCTATCATGGGAAATGGTAATAAAAATTTAACATGTTGAAATGCATTGGTCACGGCCATCAACGGCGAAGAAAAAAAATTAAAGTTATGCGGCCTTCGAAGGAAATATTATATCAAACATAGATCACGTTTTATTTTTTACTCACCTTTTACTTCTCTATTTTATTTTTATTTTTTAGCTATCAAACCTAATGGCATGTTTGATGAGTTATGAAATTAACCCCATTAGCACTCGCTTTACTTATCTGATGTGAACTTGTCACGCGAATCGATTAGCACGAAATATCGTGTATTTTCATATAAATTATGCATGAATGGCTTTATAACTCATCTTTGACAGCTGATTTTCAATTTAAAAAAAAAATTAAAATGAAATCAGTAAAATCGTGATTTACACTTAATGGCATTCCCTGGTTACTTTTTCTAATCAGCCATTAATCTGTCAACTATTTCCTTCTGCAACCAGATGTTTAGTATGATCGTAAAAATTAAAAGAAGCTCATAAAAAAACCCTCAGCTCCATTCGTTATACGGGGGTCGTGAATTTTTTTTATTTACATGTCACGTTCAAGAAAAATGACGTTGCTGAGCGAACTCTCGGCTATTTGTCATACTTGGCGACACGTTTATAGATAAGGAAGATCCCGTATTCCATTAATATGCCCTTTTGTTCTCTCCCGTCGTCCATTTCTAGGTCATTTTTCCCTCCACCAAAGTTCAGACAGTGTATTCGAATTCAATACGAAAATGAAGGAACATTTTTCAAAGGTGTCAGTACACATCCCGTAAGAACGTGCGGTA
>JAQIXT010000098.1:0-75786 GCA_034700445.1 Stenotaenia linearis
AAACTTTCCAATATAAAATTGTCAATAACTTTCTACAGCTTTCAAAGATACAGCAATCCACTTTCATTGCTGTGTTTCATTTTCTCTAAGTGTACTTCACATCTTCTCTAATTTTTTTAGCATCCCACGGGTCCCAGCGCCTCGAAACGCTTTATCCAGTTGCAACAAACACCGAAAAAATAAATAAACGTATTTCTTATTAAACCTGAGTGTATAAAATTAAATTTGAGTCTACGGGGAGTCGTGAGCATTTCCGTTCCTCTTCTCTCGTGAAATTCACATCGCAATCTTGAATTTCGCTACAGGCCTACAGGAATTTTCGCTTAAATGTTCTCTTTATATTATATTACAGATCCTAAGATAAAAGTCTACTGTTTTTACTCATTAATTTAACAATTTTTTCATTCTCTCCGCCCAGTCTGCTTCAACTTTTTTAAACTTGTACTCATTTATTTCCATTCATTGCAACGCCCCATTTAAAGCGCTGTCATATGACAACGTTATAATTGAATTCAATTCATTCTTTCCGAACAATTCTGTACTAAGTTTCAAAGATTTTCGTGATGAATAATAAATATTTCCTGTTTAACGATAAATTATGTACTTATTATAGTCGGATTTACTGTAAAGATTCGATAAATCAGATTAAATGTTTGTCTATACAGAAGAAAAGAGATAAATAATTTAAAACGGATATAACCTACATCGTAATGTCGTAATCATTATGTTTCCCGATAAAAGATAATAATCTTCAGGGGTCTTTGCAGATAATAAAACACCACGGTATTAATCGAGAGCGGCGTTTAATCGATGAAACGCCATGTTGGATTTTTTGCCCATAGGAATCAATTTTAAATTAATTCATAAATTACTGTTAATTATTTATTATAGTTTGTTTGCAGACAATTTTTTTCTAGGTTTTTATTTGTCGTAGTTTACATTGAAAAAAAATTTACATCGAAAGATGTAAATTTTTAAATAAATTCAACTATTTCCAGTTTTGAATATCAATTTTATAAATAGTTTAGAAGTCCAACAAAAAAAAAAATTGCAAAACAAAAAATTTCAAGTTTCATACTTTATTTATTTAAAAGAAGCAATAAAAAATAGGGCGAATACGCTTAGGAATTAAGTTAACATTGATTCCTATGGGGAAAAAAACCAACATGGCATGTACCTTTAAGCCATAACTCTAAATTATCAATTTAATAAATCAGATTTAAAATCAACACGCAATATTAAAGCAATACATCACTATTGGTTATCTCCACATCTTCGATTCGGTCAATTTCCGATTTCAAATTGAATAATACACAGGTGAGATCATTTACAATTTTTTTGTGAATTACCCTTCTCATTGCATCACACCATAAACTTTATTCTTCAAAATCCTTCAACCATTTGACAAAAAAATACCTTTTTCATTTTCAAACAGGTTTCTGTGCAGACTATAAACTTGGCAGTGTGACCTTTTAATCTTAATATGGAAGAACTGCAAAAGAAAAAAAAAAAAATTAAAAATCAAAAAAAAAAAAAATTCCATCAATTACTCCAGATTACCATTTTTAAAAATAAAAATTTCATTTTCAAATCCTTTAATACCACTTTCCTTCTATAAAAAAATAATCTAATCCCAGCTCAACAAACTCGGACATTCTACCACCAACAAGCCAAATTGAATATTTTCACTGAGCCACCCTTCATATATATGTGGATTGATCACCTTTTATTACCAGAGTTTGCTCCTCTGACTCATATCTGCTTAAATCAAACCTGAGTGGATATTAGGTGAACTCTATTGGCACAGCTGTTACCCAAACAGTCAGTAGACATAAAAAACAAAGACAAAGCTCTCCACTCTGTCCAGACTGGCTGGGTTTTGTTACAAGGATAAACACGGCCAAAACCAACATTTTTATTGCCATGTACAGGTAAGGTGAAGTGGTAGTGGTGCCACACCTACTAAATTAGGAAAAAAAAATAAAAAAATTTATTTCCTGCTAGAGGAAATCAAATTTTGCAATCATCCAATATTAATTATTGTAATTATATCATCAATTAACACCGAAGAATAATGGGCATGTCGCTCATTATATTTTTAATGAAAGATTTGCAGTCTGTCGAGTGGAACTAAAAAAGAATGGAATGTTTAATTTCGAGCTAAAGTCGTAAAATAAATAATAAAAACTCATTTTATTTTGCGGATCATTATATCATGACTATCGCCACAAATCACTGGAAATGGAAAGAGAAAACGAGGCGTGTTTATTCTAAGAAACTCACAACTCACAACTTTCGTGTCTCTAATTCCGATTTTTTAAGAATTACAAAAAGTTGTGAAACTGCTGATTAAATGCCAAGTTCCTCAAAATTCATTCTGATTTTCTATTAACAATTCTCGAAAAAAAAATGCAAAGAAATGACCAGGTCATTTCCTTCTCAAATTAATTTCCATCCAAATTTCCTTTTTTTTGATACTGTTCCCACCCAATTCCCAATTTTCCCTTTCAATTGCGTCAAATGTGGTATTAAATGAGTTCATCTTAAAATACCCCAGGCCAAAACTTATCGTTACTTCTCAAAAGAGAAAAAAATTTAAAATTATATCGAAAACCAGCTCACGTTTCCACTTTTTACTCAATTCACGAACTATAAATGATAAAAATGAATCACCAAAATGGCAGGAATAATCCATATTTTATAGACTTCTAAATCGAGATAATATTTCCCTACACAATACAAAATCGTAAAAAAATTCACCTTTTCTTCTAATTCTTTGCTGTATCACCCTTGCCTGACCACCAACAACAAAAATTCAAAAAAAATATTACAATACAAATCTGTGAGAAAATCTTACGGTCATTACATTACATTTTCCCTAATAACAATAATGGAAAAAGATTAATAGAATTTAAAAAAAAAAAAACAAGGTTACCTTTCAGAAAATGAGTAGAAAAATGTTATCACAATTCTGTTTGTAAAACAAGCAACCTTATCAAAAAAACATCTGTTATAATGTTGATCAATTCGCTTAAACTTCGGTATCAGGTTTCCAGGAAATCCAATACGGTCTAACACCCCTTTTAACATTTTATTTCTTTCCTCAAAATCAAAATCAAAATTTATTTATTCCAACTTTTAAAAAAAAACGGAATAAACGCCGAAAAATCGCGTTCCATTTATGGCAATGTTTCGCGTGTCATTTACCCAAACATTACGACATTCATACTAATTATGCACCTTTTGTTATTCACTGACATGACATACTTCTTGACTCCATGTCACAACAACAAACTATTGTGCAACAAATGAAACAAGGTGGCGGAGTATAAAAATAAACACGACCTACCTGTCGTTTATTACTCGTAAAATTCTCTCCGTTTGATTTTCGCATCGCAAACCGGCGAATTCGGTCGAATGTGTGTTTGTACTTATCGTATATCCATACGTTTGGTCACGATCGTGCATCTATTCTCTTCAAAACGACCACCCTATGCCGGTCGACTTGCCTTCACATTCCCACCATTCGAACCAGACCAGGCCTACCTAATGAATAACCTTGAGAAAAGCTTCTGCATCAAACCGAGCGAAAAGCTACAACTAGCAACTTTTTTTCTTAAAGAGAAAAAAGTCGACGAAATAATCATAATAATTAAATTTAAATGAATTTAATTCAATTATGAAATATTTATTGAAAAAATTATCGATTTATTTATCGTAAGAAATTTATCAAATTAAAAGTGCTGGAATTAACATTGTATTTGTTAGATAAGGTGGAATCTAATCTATAATGCACGATCATTAATGTAATCATTGAATCAATATTGTGTGTGGGTCTTGAAAATATTCGATTTTCGATTTTTTAAAAATTTTTTTTGGATTGAAATTTTTTTTTTAGTTTTTTTTTTTAAAGATTGTCTGACTATTCTATTGTTTTAACCGAGGTTAATAACAGAATTTGTAAAGAATTTGCTCAATTTGCAAAATTTCTTATATTTAAAAAAAATTATTTTTGGTCAAGTTTTAATGACATTTTCTCAATTAAAGGCTTAATTCGAGCATTTTTAATAATCAACGAGGCAAAACATTATACTAAATTTACACACCACACACTGAGCCAATTTCCTAATCACTTTGCAAGAAAGTAATTAAAAACGAATCGATAATCACCAAACTAAACATTTTTCACTGAAAAATTGCCAAAATAACCAAACTTTTCCATTACAAAACAAAACCCAAAACTAATTCCAAATTTATTTACTATTCCATCCCTCCACAACCCTTTTCCAACAAACCAAACACCCACACACATTTATATCCTGCAATCCAACCCCCCCCCCCTCCTTCCCCCACCAAAAAATAAATAAAGTTTTTAAACATGACTCAGGAGGCGGAAAAACTAAACAAAAATCAATACTAATCCCAGTCGGTATTAATGTAGACGAAGGGGAGATCAGAGTGAACAAATTAGATCTCCTGTGCTCTACAATTTTCTGTCAAAGTTCATTCCAAACAAATCATGTGATCATTGAATCCGCCAACAAACTCAAAATCAATAAAAACAAAAAGCAAAATTCCACAATCCCCAAGACTTTCTACTCACTTTTTTCTCAAATTTCCAAACCAGAATCACAAAAATCCACCGATTTACCACACTTCACAACCAGACTGAACTCTCATTGAAAGAAAGGGAGGTTATATCCATTGTATCTTGCTCATTCATTGTCCTTTTCACTAACAGAAAAAGAAAAAAATTCCAATGAGGGTCAAGGTCTGCTCGCAACCGTTTCTCGCTAAATGGACACGCCAACTCAAACTATTCCTCGAATCATCTTTAGTTGTGGCCTTAATCACCGCACCACTGACAAATTCGCAATCATATAATTTGTTTTGTGTAAAACAAGGAGTGAAATGGAAAACGCTGCGCCTCGCATTGGAAAATTCAGTAGCTGGAATGAGAAAAGCAGCGATGATTTCACTCATCCTATACACAATAATGCCCCAGGGTCCTTTGTTACGGGCCCAGGACGGTGTCAATAACACTCCTGCCCATCTTTACCTATAAATTATTCATTCTGGACCTCCGATGGAGTGTGAGGGAACGTAATGGACGAAGATAATTCTCATATTTCACGTTTATTCGTGTTTCCAAACATCGTTTGTAAATGTTGAGCGTATTGTTTTGTACATAAAAAGTGGCTTTTCGAGAGGGAGGGGATTTTTTTTTTGTATTGAATTCGTTTCTATGGAAAGTTATCAGTTATTGATAAATTTAGATAAAAGATTGCGTGAAACTTGATCGTTGAACGAAGAAACTTTGTTTCCAAAGTCCTGTTATCAAAATTACCACCTGTACATAGACATTTTATACCTTTTATAATATTTTAATTTATTAAAGAGCAAAAAATTATTTTTAGTAACTAATAATTTTCCATATTTATTTATTCCTTCCACATTTTATAAAAGCAGAAATACTTTTCCTCGTTTTACCTTATTATTTTTTGCAAAACATTTAATTATAACAGTACTCACCATAATCAGTTCCTGATTTAGCGTAATGTAAGGCACTGAATAAAAAAAATTTAAAAAAAACAATTTTATAAATAAATCGAAAATCGAATCAATATTATTATAAAATTCTATCACCTTAATGAAACACGAATCAGCTTCACAACAGACACAGACGACACTGGTTCTCCATGGATTTGAAGAGCTTGTTCTGTGTTTACTCCATCCGATCCATGGAAACTTGTAGAATATTTGTTTTTCGCGCAAATTTTGATTCCTATCACTCAACTGTGTCCACGCCTTCTCTTCATTAATTGATTAAACAATTGTAAGTGTCATAAATCAAGCGAACATTAATTAAATTGCTATGTACATCCAAAGGGTTAGTTAACGATAACCGTCATTCAGAAGGTTATCGCTTTGCTTCGCCGGGCACAAAATGATGTCTAGGCACAGAACAAATCATTTCCAGGAAAACTTAATTAAGCGTGCGCCGGGTTATTTATTTATTTCTGAATTAGTTTTGAAACATAATTAAAATTAGCATTTTGTAAGTAACGCTTAGAGTTATGAACGAATAAAGAATTTAATTTTTTTAATTTATTGATAAGTGCTTAAACTGGATAGATCTGCCTTTACCGGGCAAGGCAAGGACGAAACGATTGCAGTGCAGCGATATATAGATTTTTAAACATGTTTAGGTGAATGTACTCCAATAAAAACTTGAATCATTTTAATCTAGCTATTGCAGTTTTAATTTTTTCAATTGTAAATACAAATATAATAAAAACACATCTCAGTTACCAGCTATAAACATAATATTAGCAATGTATGAGGTTCAATTACGAGTTGAATACAGTATCAAAATCACCAACTTTTTTTTTGTATTTAGACATTCTAGCACAATAAAATACGATTGTAATACAATTTTAAAACAATAATTGCGTACTGTTTGTTATCACTATGTAAGTTAGATTGTATCAAGTTCATCAAGTTATTCAAAATGCTAAAAATTCTAATGGAAAATCTTAATTTGACATTTTTTAATTTTTTTAAGTTATGAAAGAATTAACATTTTTCATTACCACATTTTATATAAAATAAATAAAAATTTCTTTTTGCATAAACTCTTTTTCTTATTCATTTTTCATAATTAAAAATTAAAAATTTCTAGTTACAATATTTAAATCTGCATTCATTATATTACAAGTGACTGAAAATTAACTAAAAAATAACAAGAAAAAATAAATGTATATATGCTAATTTCAAATTCTCTTTTGAGCACAAACACACACACACGCGCACCGTAATTATTCAAACAAATTTACCATGGAAGCATAAATTAAGACTCTTCTCAATAAAAATTTTCAAACATAGCTGCACGGTAAACGTAACTTTTGAGCAGCGATTTTTTTCCCTCCCTTTTTCTTTACTTTCTTAATAAAATGACTAAACTAAATTTGTATTTGAGTTTGAGTCTTAAAAAAGAGTGCATTTAACACTTCGCTTTCCATGACGTCTTTTTCGATCATCTGCATTTGGTGGCTGAGTCCTAAAATAAAAATCATCAATATTTAACATTAAATTTAATTATTTTTAATTTTGCTTTTATTTTACCGAATTATCCGAACCAAAAGCTGAAAAGCTGCATCAACGTTCAAAGGCGGATCTTTGGCACTTGTTTCGATGTAAGAAATCTAAAAATCAAAAAATTGTTTAATAAATAAATAAATAAATAAATGAATCAAAATCGTTTTTACGTTAAGTTGAGCAGCTATTTCTCGGCCCATTTCTTCGCTGACTTTCCGCAAATGAACCAGATCGACTTTATTCGCCACTAACAACATTGGATAAGAATCTCTAAAAATAAACGGTAATTAAAACGCCGTATAAAATCCTGTTTACCTTTACCAACCTGTCTTTGACTCGCAAAATTTGTGTGTAAAAATTCCGGATGTTTTCGTAACTTTGTTTATCGGTAACAGAATACACAAGAAGGAATCCGTCGCCCTTCCTCATATACTGCTCCCTCATAGCACTGAATTCTTCCTGTCCAGCCGTATCCAGCACTAGAAATAAAAATAACAACTTAGAAAAACTGAAAAATAGTGAAATTTATAAATTACCGTCCATGATGCACCATTGTCCATCCACTTCTGTGTGTTGAATGTATGAATCTTCAATCGTCGGATCGTAATCAGCAACAAATAATTTTTGGAAGAATTGAATTGTTAGTGCTGATTTGCCTACACCACCATCGCCAACCACCACTAATTTATAAGTGGTTAAGTTGTCGTTGGGCGGTTTAGACATTCTTCCGAACGTTTTTTTAGATGAGGATTTCACTTCTGAAGCTTACGTTTTCCCTTTATAGTAGTTTAAGACGGCACAAAAGTTGATATGAAAAACGCAGTAGAAAATAAATCTGATTTAACCTTTACATGCAAAATACTTTTTTAGCAATTCTCAGAACATAACTGACTCATTTTCAGCTGGGTGACGAACGTGAGCGCGATCTTTCCGTATTCGTGAGTACTTTGCAATGGCGCTCCTGACCGAAACTGAAACACAATTTTATCATCTTTAATAGATTTATTTTTAAAAACTGTTTGATTTTGATATTTTTTTTTAAAAAAATAATAATTTCTTTTCTTCTGTTTATTTCTATAGTTATTTATTCCAAATAACTAGAGGGGGAAAAAAAACTATTTGGCGTTGTCGTCGTTTCAGGTGAATTGAGAAACCGACAGAAAAGAGGAAAAAAGTTCCTTGGATTAAAAAAAGAATACACGACTTGCATTTAGTCAATCTTTACTCAGCAACTGCTTCTGTCATGGAGACACCATTTCCTCAAAATTCTTGTTTTGGCGTCGAGCGAGAACGGCCGGTAACTACATTTAAATACATTTAAATGTCTGGTTGTAATATTCGTTATTAAAATGAATCTTTAAAATTTTATTTAAATATTAGTAAAGTATTTATTCCATTAGTTTAAAAAAAAATCATTAATTTGTATGAAATTAATTGTCATGTTTTAATTTCCGGAAAATTTTTTATCGACTGTGCGATCATTCGACTCGATTAATACAGTCTTGTTCCGTTTCGGACCACACTTTTCAAAATCAAAAGGGTCCAAATAATTTGTTTCGCACTGTTATGGCAAATGTTGACCCTAAGGTGAGTTACCATGACAAAAAATTGAACCAATTTCATTTGTTAGTGTTTATATTGTGACCAGAATGTCGATTTTCTCCTAAAGATATCCCGTAATTCACGGTGAATTGACAATTTTTTGACTAAGCACGATGTAATATTTAGGCCTAATGCACTTCGCGTATTATATAAAATTTTAAAATAAATTAATTTAATCATCGAATTGTATAACACAAGACCAAGTTTACTTGGCAGGTAAGAGAGAGAATTCGTCAATTGAATTACGCCGCAATTAATTTGCTGATTTCATTGCAAGTTAACGTGTGAAATACGGCAATGTTTTCAATTATTGGAGTTAAAATTAGCAAGTAAAGATTATTTTTTTCTGGTGTTGAAATCAGTATTGGCAAGGTTTTTGCCCTTCGCAACTTAGAAGGTTCGAAAATAGACGTTAGACTAAATTTTGAAATTTTTTTTTCCTTCCAGGTTCGAGAGTACAAAGAAAGAATTAAATCTGAGGTGAGTAACACTAAAGTTAAAATAATTATTAAGTGAATATTAATTTTGTTTCGTATTTTGTTTGTAGGCTGAAGAGTTGGTGACCAATCAGTTTCCAAAGAAAATTCTGGAGTTAGAAACTCTACTAAATGTAATTTAATATAGGAATGAGAGTAAAATGGAGTAAATTATTCATCGTTTTCCTATTTTGCAGAACGAAAAGAGTAAACGAAGTAATTTAAGTGATATTCATGCGGACTTAAATATCCCCGTACCTGATCCGCTCTTAAACAGTCATGACGATTCAATTTTAGAGGTAAATTGCTGGATATTTAATTTAGAAGTAAATTAAGAGTTCAAAACTTATATTATTGCAGCCTTCGACGAAGAAAAGGAAGTTTGATGTGTTAGAGAATAACATTACCGGTACAAAAGTGCTGGCACTTACCAGTGGAGTATCACCATGCAACAAAAATATCGTCGAACTTGTCGATATAGTGAAGCCCTGCATTCGGCAGTTGGTTGAAGATGCGAATGTGGTAAAGTGTTTTTTTATTTTCACATAAATAGACGATAGTTTTAATCCATTAATTATGAATTTTACAGTTGAAAATGTGGATTCAGTTTCTCATTCCACGTATCGAAGATGGAAATAATTTTGGTGTCTCGATTCAGGTATTTTTATAAATAAATGAATAACTTTATACAGAATAATTTGATTTTTGTTTTATTTTTAGGAAGAAACATTGGCGGAGATAAGGACCGTTGAAAGTGATGGTGCAGCATTTTTTGATCAGATCTCTCGTTACTTTATGACGAGAGGTAAGATAGTTTCTAAAGTCGCGAAGTACCCTCATGTTGTAAGTGGAAATAAATAAATAAATAAATTTGTAATTTATTGATTACAAAATACTTTTTATTGAAATGTAGGAGGATTATCGACGGACAATCCAAGAATTGGATGAGAAAGAGTATTTGAGTTTGTTTTTGGTGATGTGTGAATTACGAAATCATTACGTGAGTATTTTTTGTCTACTAATTTAAATAATTACGGTAATTTGTATATTTTGTTTTGCAGTCGACACTTCACGACATGATTACGAAAAACATGGAAAAGATCAAACGTCCTCGTTCAGCAAACACAGAAAATATGTATTAACTTTATCTCGCGCAACGTCATCTTAATTTTTTTATTTTCGGAGTTTTAAGTGTAAATTTTAATTTGTTTGGAATGCAGATTCCAAACTCAATTTTCTCTACTGTTGCTCTTAATTTAAAGTACACAAAAATCGTATAACTTATAAAGTATGCTTAAGAAAAAATTTTTATTAAAAGTATGCTAAGTGATAAATTCAGTAGACTCGGATTCACATTCCCATTACATTCCTTCCTTTAAAAAAAGGATGACTTATACGGTGATAATTTACGTTGATATTGTAGAAATTTGATCAGATCTGACTTTGTATACGTTTATAATTTTTGTACGGTTTGCCTCCTTAAACCGGATTTAATAAAACTGGACTGTTCGATCGAGATTGTGAAGTCTTGTATATTTTTACGTTTTCAATCTGAATAAAAGTGGAACATAAAGACATAACCACGTGGGCAAAGCGTATCCGTTTCATATTTGTTCTTATACTTTAAGTTGGTCAGCAGGTGGCGCTGCAGCAAGGGTTTTTCAATGACGGCGATGGTTTGACATGTTTCTATAAAACCTGTTTGTCGTGTAACAGCTGTCGTACGTTATTTCATTAGGACATGATAGGAGACGTGTAAAACCGAGTTTACTATTTAATTGAGGTAAAAATTTAAGCTGAGGACTTTGGATTTGTTATAAAAATTTCGATTTATTTTTTTTCTTCGTAGACGGAAGCGATTTGCACGAATTGAAACGTTACATTCCTGTGTGGTTTTAACGGTGATTATGGCAGACAAGTTAGGAATTGGCACAGATGTGAAAAAGCTAAGACTCGGTGAAAGTTTTATGAAGAATGGACAAAGTTCGTTTCACACTTTACGATGTGAGTTGTTGTATTGTTTGAATGACATTTTGTGACATTGGATTTTGTTTTTGAAGATGATTTTAAACCCGCTTCGATGGATATTAGCAAAGTAGCTACAGTTGATATTGGGCAAGGTAACCAAGTGACTGTGACAGTTCCTCATATTGAGGGATCCGGACAGACCGTGTTTAAAGGTTCGAAAAAACCGTACACGAAGGAATGTGTGCTAATTATCGATCACGTTACTGGTGAAATCACATTGGAAAGACTGCAGAATAATATTCAAGTGAAAAAGACAAGGTGAGGTTGAAAATTGATTGTTTCAACTAAGTTTTTAAATTATTTTTATTTTGCAGAGCCGAAGGCAGTAGTAAAGTTCAACAAGCACGGCCGATAACTCCGGTCGATCATAACGCACATAGGAAAGCATCTCCTACAGAAAAATTGTCACCATCGCAACGAAATTCGTCTTCTCCGACCCCAAAAATGTCTCCATACCAATCATCTCCCCCGCAACGTAACTTCTCACCTCCTCCACCACATAAAAAGACGAATTCCGGAAAGCATTCGAACCGTAAACACCAGAGTGAACAAATAAACAAACCACCGCCAACGATTATTAATAAAGATGCCAGTATGCCACTGTTGTCCTCCCAAGACGACGGTTAGTATTATAAAAGTTTAATTTGAAATTTGAATCGTAATAATTTTTATTTATTTATTTTTTAAACAGATTTAGCAACTAAAGTTGGAGTTTTAAGCGATTCGTCCAGCGGCTCCAGTTCTAGTGGGTCAAGTAGCTCTTCAGATCAGTCTGATTCAGAATCAGACAATGAAATGGAACCAGGTAATTAAATCTAGTGGAAATTATGATATTTAAATTTATTCATTTTATTAAATTTAAATTTTAGTGGTTGAGGCTCCGAGTGTCCCAATGGTGGTATCTTCACCAGTAACAAATCAATTTATCAACAATTTCCCTAACGAGAAACCATTTTCTACACTATGTACGTAAAAATTTAATTATTTTGTAACACAATTCTAATTCTAATATAATATTTATTTTTCAGGTGAAGACTTGCAGTTAAGCGAATCTGGCAGCGACAGTGATTAATCTTGGGAAAACTATTTTAAATGCGAAATGGAAATACAATCTAAAGGTTTTCGAAAGTTGTATTTTATACCGAATAAACTGATATTATATTCTTACTGCGAGTAATGTGACTTTTTTGACAGAAGTAAATTTTATTTCGTAAGTGTATATTCCAAATTTCATGATAGTATTTCAAAAATAAATTTTTATTACAAATTGCCTTTAAAAAAAATTGAGTGAATTAAAACCTCATTTTTACAATTCAAATTCATTATACAAAATGTTGAAAAATTTCTAAATTGTCTAATATTTAAAAAAAAAAATTATAGAATTCAATTCGGTAGATAAAAACAGAAAAAAAAATCATTTTTCAAAAATCACAATTTTTCTACACAATTTGGTGATAGCTATGCTGAAAATTAAACAAAAAAAACCCACAGATCTTTCGATAGATAAATGACCTCAATGACCTTATTTAATGGTACTTTAAAAAAGGAGGATGGTTAAATTTTAACACGTGGTCAGCTAATAAGATGCAGACGGTTCTCAGAAATGTGCATCCGGTTGATAAAGATCTGTGACAAAGTAGGCAAAACTTGTGTTGATTTGTAACAAGTTTAAAATCACAAACACCTTTCCGTATCAAATTCCAAGATTCAACACCGAAAAGCTTCAGTAAAATCACAATATAACATCGGAATTAAATAAAACCTGATAATATCACTTAAATGTCTTCGTTGTTTATACAAAAATTGGTGTAAAAAATTTGTATAAATTGTCAATTAAATTTTCAAAAAATTCCAATAACAAAAATATTTCTCCGTTTAACCACAAAAGGTTTAAAATTCACAATTCAAATTCATACTCCTGATTGCCTGTTATCAATGCATGGAATTTTCAGCTATTGTTTATCTTTTCAAAGTAAACACAGCGAATTTTGAGCAGGTCGTTGAAACCCTAACAAAATATTAGCAGCACCAAAAGGAATGCATTTTACACAATTATAAATAAAAAAATAAAATTAAAAAATTCCATACAGTATACAATAGTATTAAAACCAAAAAAAAAAAAATAATAATTCCAATGGCACAACTTAGGAATTAAAATGGCAGCGATTAAGTGACTCAAACAATTAAAAAATAATTAAAAATTATCATTTTAAGTAAAAAACTTGGCCCGAAAGAAATTAATTTAGCAAAACTGAAAAAATACAAAACTTTCCAGCAGATTGTTAAGTTCAACAAATACTGATAAGAATGGGGCACCGGCTGTTAGTAATTAAAGCCCTAATTAATTTCACTGTTATCTGAGGTCGGTTGACTTGTTACTAAACTGTTTTTTATTAAAAACAAAGTCACGCTTGTCATTATTCCTTTTCTTCGAAAACACCAGCTCGGCCAACTGTGAACGAGTTGCCAGTCCCATATGTCGGCTCTTAACGCACACGTCGTGAGCAGCTTCAGTTAAAGTGGAAATGCAAGATTTGAGCTGGAAATGTGATAACAACGCCGGTTCCACAGCCCTCAGAATGTGCAATTTACTCATATTCGCAAACATTTCGTAAATTCCGTACGGTATCCGCTGATGTTTGATATTTTTCAAATCCTTGTCCACCCTCACCATAGGAACTTTGGTTTCTATTGATTTACGACCTAATGCGACGTTGCAAAACAGTAAATAATTAAATTCAATATTTAAGTGTCACAAACGGGTCAATATTTACCAGCTAAATAATCACAAGCGTAAAAACTCAAGTGATCGAAATTGTAATTATCAAAGTGGCCGTAATTCTTGTTGACCTCCAGAATCGTTTTTTTCTTTCCTCTGTAGACAATATCTGGATGATATTGCACGAATGGGATTGGTGCAAAGATTTGGAATCCTTTGATGGTATTCATTCGAACTCTGTTCAAGTACTCGGCCTTGATTTCCATACCTAGAAATAAATTCCAAATTTAATTTTTTTTTTCAACTTCGAATAAAAATAATAAATTTTAATTTTTACTACTGTGTAGGTTTCAAATTGAGTGGTTTTTACTGTATTCGGTTAATTGGATTTAAATGGGTACTTAGAAAATAGAGATAAGCAGGAAATCTATAATGTTTTCTAAGAAAATTAGTTATTTTAAAGGAAAGCCTTTATTTTTGTATATATAATACAATTTTTAGTAAGTGGATACCTGTTAGTAGAAGGTAAACAACTTTGGATGTATGGTATCATAAAATGAGATTTTTTATTTATTTTTCATGTGTTTTGATGTAAGAAAGCGCTTTATATTCCATTAATGTATTAAAATTTCATTATTCAGCATTCTAATGCACTAAAATTGAGTTTTCATTCACTTTCATGTACCAAATGGCCTTTAAATGCATCAGAATGGAAGATCAGTCATATTTCAACAGTGATTTTATTTTTTTTACATTTTTAATTCCAAGGTGCACTGTTTCTCAAAAATTCTTAATTTTTGTATTTAAATTTATTCTTAATTCTTCCAGTCAAGTTTTTATATTTCCATATTTCTTCGAATTATTATTTAATTATCCACCTTACATTGTGACTCTAGCTTTAACCAGGCTATTTAAGTCATATTAACGTTGGTAAACATCAAAATGACTTAAAGTTTACCAACCGGAAGTGGGACTGTGGTTGCTATTTGAAGTGCAGGAAGCACTCAGAGAAATATGGTACATGATAGCATTGACTACATCCATTCATTGTTTGTATTATTTTCCTTTTTGATCTTTGATACCATAAAACCAAACCAGTCACGACTTGAAATTCATTCTGGTTCATCACTCCTTCCACTCCACAAAGAGAACCAATGAAAACCCAAACTTAGAAATTTACGAATTAAAGAATCACAAAATCAAGTTACCTGTTTTTCCAACCAAAAATCACAATTTCGATCTAATTTCCCCTACCAAAAGCAAAAGGTCATTAACATTTTGTATTGCAGACGGTCCAATGCAACAATTTAAGCTGAAGGTCAATTATATTGACATCAAAGGAGTAAAGGAGCGAATTTATTGCTAAGAACATGTCAAGATTGAATATTCAGTGAAAAGACAGAAAGTGTCAATGACATGTCTCTATAAATTATTCTATATAATGTGTCACTTTCACATAATATTATACAATATAAGCTAAAATTAAACATGAAAAATTTGAAGTTGGCCAGTCATTGAACTACAAACCCTTTTAAACCCTTTTAAACTTAGAAATCAGCATTTCTTGGCATGGTAGAAAATAGTGTGATTTATGAGGACGAGTTTTGCACTGGATGAAATACTTTTAAGACAGGGCAAGCCACTTGTTGAAAGAGATTTGGTTTATGTTTGTTGATTTTTTTTCCCCTCACTTCTAAACATTTGTTTAGAAATGAGGTGACAGATAAAATCAAAAATAAAAGTTATATACAGTATCTTAAACTTTTTTAAATTGATAACTGAGCGCCAAATAAAATAACAGAAGACTTGCACTGGGAAAAGGTTTATAAAAATTTTAATTAATTAAATATGGAAATTTTCTTCTCCAAATATTCAATACACTCCAAAGACACTGTAATAAATCAAATTTCCTCCGTATTATTAGTTATTACTAATAATAATACGGAGGAAATTTGATGCAATCTGAATTGCTGTTTAACTACTCTAAAATTGACTACCGTAAGTTAACTTTACATTTGTGATAGACAAAACATGCACCAAATCATGCCGACTTCTAAGAACTGCGAATTTTGAAATGAAAATGGCAAAATTTGATAAAATAGGATGAAAAATTTAATAAAATCGCGAAAAATCTTTATAAAAATAAAAAACAAAAATTAAATTCAAACGTTTTCGAACTTTTTCTACGAATTTTCATTTTTCAACACCAAAATTTTCATATTTCCAACACTTTCACAATTTTCGAAATTTCACATTTACCTAAACATCGTGTGATGATTCACCTTTTAGGGGCAAATTCCTCCACTTAATTACCTCACTGCAACCTGTTCGAAACATCCGAACCAAAAATAATTCAATTCACCTCCTCCCAACTCTAACTTCAAGGAACTATTCAAGAAACTTCACGAATAATAACCTTAAGGTAAACTCCATTGTTATACCACCTTCCACTTTCCATTCCTATAACCTAAATATTCATCACACATCATACCCTCAAACCATTTCATTCAGTTTCGAATCCCAACAATAAAAAAAAAAAAAATAAAAAAAAATAAAAAATTCACTACCCAAGGCAGGAAAAAAAAAACTCACTACTCCCCATCAATTTCCTACCCCGTCATTCACTCCAGAAATTACTTCACTGACAGATTTATGAGATTTCTACCCTAAAATTAATCATATCCCAACTCCCCCTCCTTCCTCATATTGTGTCATTTAATTGGCTTCCAAAAAAAGAGACAAACATTAATTCATTGCAGCTTGCATTCATAAATAAAACAATAAAATCCAACGGATGTTTTACATACAAAGTCGGTCGGTTCCTCAAAAAGATTCATTCAATTACAAAGCGCCGGTTTTATTGTAGTCACGATCATTACAAACAATTGATAAATTCTATTTTTTCCACAAAAAAAAAAAAAATTTGCGCCATTTTTGGAACTAGAAATTGACTTATTGACTTGCTAAAAGGACTTTTTGTTCTCGTTGAGTGTTACATCAATAAAAGGGAAGACGTGACAGGAAGGACCAACCCACTCGAGTCACACCAGTGTCCACATCTGGCTCCCAGAATCCATCACTGTCGCGTGACCTATTTACCTATCATCTGCGCCATCCCAATTTTTTTTTAAAACTACTTGTCACTGGAAGAATTTGGGTCACGTGACCAGTGATTGACATCCTACACCTGTCGTGGGATCCAACCTCGGTTCGGATGTTTTTATTTCATTTTTTTTTCTTTTTAAATAATAATAAAAGAGAACGTAATCAGATTTGATATAATTTGATAATTAAGAGTAATTTATGTCATAGTTTTTGATTAAAATAAACCGTTAAAAAAATTCAAATTATCTTTAAGATTTGAAAAAAGAGTTTGAAAGTCACTTTGAGGACTTTTGCCGGGGAAAGTTCATTGAGGATTTATATAAACATGAATAAAAAATTTGTTTAAAAAATTAATTATCAAAAAATTTTCCACCAAAAAAAGAAAAATTATGGAAATTTTTTTCTCCAAAGATTTACTCAAAACTAAATAATTTTCGTTTTCAAACCGTTAAAATCCCAAATTTGAGTAGGTTTTTCCAAATTTTTGCGCGGATTAGTGAATTCCAGAACATTAAAGGCCAAAATTCTTGGAAACTTTAACCAAACCACCTGTCAGTGACGTAGCAACGAAGTAAACCTTAAAACCTTGCCACAAACACGTTTTTGATTTATAACTAAACACAAAAAAACATCGGATTTACAAAAATTTAAATAATTAAATCGTTGTAAATAAAAAAAATTCACATTACGGTACATTTACTGTTTTAAACACACTTTCCGGTAAATTTTTTCCTTTATAATATGAAATATAATGTATATTAGAAATTTTTTTACATAAATATAATCATTAAACATTTTTGTAAATCTCATTTTTTTGCAACAATAACTTCATAAATTCCCATTTCCCATTTATTAACATATTTCACAACAAAAACCCTCAACTTCTCAACCTATTTATAATCACTGATTAGATAACCCTTTTATTTCAAATCAAACAAACCATTCTTCGTTATCAGCCGCACTTATTACCAAATACGCAATTAAATCGTATATCATTCAGATAACTCAAATTTCACCACACCTCTAACCCTAACATACCTGAATTACACAACAGGAACAAAGTATCCGGCGAATATTTCCTCACAACCAAATCCAACACGCCAAACTCGGACAACTTCAACCCGGGCGCCTTAACACTCATCCACGATATCTTCGATCCCCTATTCTGGAACTTCCTCGCGTTCGCGTTTATTCTCGTCTTCAAATTCGCAAAAATGTCCTTCTTCTCCGTCACGGTCGTGTGCGGATCGTAGATAAACACCGCCAGCAGCGCCGTATTGTCTTGATTCTCCATGCAAACTTTAACATACGTCGATATAAACCTCGCCACGTCCAAACGGTTGTTGATATCGACCTTCAACACGAGCGTCACTCGAGTATTTTCGGTCACAAAAGGCACTGAGATCATTTCCACGTCTCCCAACGGTCTGACCGCTTCCAGTCTTTTTCGTACGAATTCGTTCGAAACGTTGTCTCTGAACTCGACGTCCAATAAATACTCCATTCCTCGCGTCGGGTCGAATCTTTTGTACCCGTTGATGAGCCGTAGATAATCGAAATGTTCGTTGATTTTCACGACACTCGCCACGCTTGCGTTGACGACCAGCTGCAAGTCTTTTAGTTCGATTTTGTCCAATTTGTGATAATTTTCGAAATCTGAGGTTAGAAAAACGTCTTCCGGGGTGAAATACTGCCAGTGGATCAAGTCGAAGCGGTTTTTCACTTTGAACGGTGGGTATGTTCCCAAGGGCCACACTTTTTCCGAGTCTTTTCTTGGATTTTTCGGTTCTAGTTCCGTGATTTTGTTCTCGAGATCACTGATTTGTTGCTGCGTTTCGATCACGTCCAGTTCCGCGAACATTCTGTGCAGTTCGTAAATGTCTTGTGGGGTTTCGATGGACGAAACTGTCTTTATGTGCGACAAATGTTTGTTTTCTAGTAGTCCGAACATGTTTCGGTGTGAATCAGCATCTTTGAGGAAACTGTGGCTTGCAAATTTCTGGCCCTGAAATAAATTAAAAATATGTAAATTACGTGCGAAAATTGATAATAAAATAAATCTCGGATGAGAAAGTGGACATTTTACCTTCGTTTCATCAAATTTACCTGACATTTTTATAAATTCTAATCAACTTTCTCCTTTAATTGAAGGTTAAAGAGTCATCAAACCACTTTTTCCTCAATTTCCTGTTTAAAATTTTAAATTTTCATTCATAAAGTCAAGATTAAGATCGAAAACCCAAGGTTTTCACTGCCTCTTTTTGAATTAATCAAAGTAAAAATTCAAATTTGTAATTTGTTTTCCTTTAAAAAAAAAAACTTTTCCTCTCCAGGTCAAATACTGTCTGTAGGAGAAGGGAAAGAGGGAGGGATAATGACTAGTGTGGGAAAATGTCACTTATCAACTGATGCAGCTGGAATTTGAGTTTTTCAAACGAAAACCTTGTGGCAATGCAATTTGTTCGTATCAAAAACCAATTCAAAAGAATTGTTATTCGTTTTTTATAGATAATGTCCATTATAATAAAGTAAAACAATTCAATAAAAAAATTAAAAAAATTCCTAGTTTCCTAGTTACAGTTTGTAAATATTTATAATAATAATTATAATTGGTATTATCGGTCACATTGATCCAATAATCTCTTTAAAAAATTAATCACGGATCATTAACGTCACTTATTATTAAATGATGTTCATTCACTTGTTCTATATAATCACGTTTTTATGCGGTTGTATGTTATAATTATTCATTTTTCACATAAAAATTACAATTAACATTTACCTGAATGTGTTCGGCGCACGGTACGTTCGTACTGTGCAAAATACATCTTCCCAAATTGTCATCAATCGAATCTGAAAACGCATTTCTAGTACACCAGTCCAAATTCCTCAGAACCGGCAGCAAACTCGTGCGACTCAGCAAAAACCCGGCCGGTAACGTGCAATACAAGGCATTTTTCTCCTTGATTTTCTTCCCCAAATAAACACTCTTCGACATGCTGATCTTTTCCGCCAATTTCTTCAGTTCCAAGCCACGCACGTACGAGTCGTCGTTAACGAAGAAGAAAAAGTCGAAATCGTTCGCGTAATTGTCACCTAGATAACGTAAGATGTGAAATGGTTTTAAAATCGGCCGGTTATTCGGAAACCCGACGACGGTCATCGACTGTAACGGCTGAGGAACTTGTTTTTTATCGTTTGCGTTGATGAAAAACACCACTTTGTCCACGTGATGGCTCAGCGTTGCGTTCAAAGCCACACCGTACGAGGAAATCGTTTCTTTGGACGAGAAGACGGCGACGAAAATTTTTTCTTTCAAGCCCAGCTCCGCCGAGTAGTGCCGGGGCCGGATCACCTTTTCCCGTTGTTCCTGTGATTTCGGTTTGTTTCGCGTGTTTATTCTCGGGATGAATTCGTCCACGGTGCTCGACTTCACCTGAGACCGGCTCGGATGATACGACAGGTGGATGTCCCGTCCTCTAAAGAGAAAGCAGTCCTCTTCCAGGAACGGGGTTAAAACTATGCTGAGTGTGATGCCCATACATAAACCGATTAAAATCGAGGCACTTTGCCGACAACATATCAAGCCTCTGCCACAAATGTTCATTGTATTAAAAGATACGAAAAGTTGTTGAACACATAATAAAATTGTAAAAAATAAAATAAAACGTAAACATCACACATCACCCTGCACCGGAGTTCATCGCCTGACTGGCCCGACGCCGACGCCGACGATTTTCTCTCTCACCAACCACACGTTTCTCCGGTCTCTGGTTCTAGACTTCGTCTCGTGGGTGCGAGAGCTGCGCGAGATTACTCGAGCACAAACATGGACCGTGATCAGGTATGACTTGTGCAGTTATCGTGTTTTTATACCGTTTAATGTGTATTTGGGGTAATATTTTTACGATTTGATTGCGGTAGATGTTGTGATCGGTTTTTGCGTAATTAACGTCATCATTTTTATTCATTTATTAGCGTACTGACGCGCATTAGAATCCTGTTTTTTATGCTGTTAGGGCTATAGGCGTTCATTATTGCCGTATCATTCCCGGACAGAATTTCAGTTTGTGTACTTTTAAAGCAATTTGCGTCAATAGAAGTGATACAATATGATAGTAATAATTGTTGCAGTAAATGTAAGACGTCAATATTTATTTATAAATGTATTTTTTTTCGTTATAGATGGAAATCGATGATCCTCACAACAGAGGTGATGGGTTGAAGCAGTATTACATTACAAAAATTGAAGAATTACAGGTTATTATTATTTTTTAAAAATATTTTGGTGCGTGAGAATTTTAATAATAAATTTCTTTGTAAAATTTAGTTGATCGTGACAGAGAAAAGTCAAAACTTGCGACGTTTGCAGGCCCAACGAAATGAACTCAACGCTAAAGGTTTTTAAAATTTAAAATAAATAAATATATATTTAATTAACAAAACAAAAATTTTTTTTCAGTGCGCATGTTACGTGAAGAATTACAGCTTTTGCAGGAGCAGGGATCGTATGTGGGAGAAGTGGTGAAACCAATGGACAAGAAAAAAGTTTTAGTGAAGGTTCGAAATTCTTTTTAAAAATTGTTTATTTTCATGAATTAATTAAATTATTTATTAATTTATTAACTAGGTCCACCCTGAAGGCAAATTTGTAGTTGATATTGATAAAAACATCGACATTAATGATGTGACACCAAATTGTCGCGTTGCGCTTCGAAACGACAGTTATACTCTGCACAAAATTCTTCCGAACAAAGTTGATCCACTAGTTAGCTTGATGATGGTTGAGAAAGTGCCTGATTCTACTTACGAAATGGTCGGAGGTCTCGACAAACAAATCAAAGAAATCAAAGAAGTTATTGAACTTCCTGTGAAACATCCCGAACTTTTTGACGCTCTGGGAATTGCACAACCGAAAGTAAGAGATCATAAAGACGTTTTGCAATGTAAGTGACGAAATACCGGTAATTATTTTTAGGGAGTATTGCTCTACGGACCGCCTGGGACAGGGAAGACTCTTCTTGCGCGTGCTGTTGCTCATCATACCGAATGCACGTTTATACGAGTTTCTGGTTCTGAGTTGGTGCAGAAATTTATCGGGGAAGGTTCGAGAATGGTTCGTGAACTGTTCGTAATGGCAAGGTAATGTGAAATTGGATTAAAAATATAAATATTAGGTTTTGTAATTAAATTTTCAAAAATTCATTTTTGTTTAGAGAGCATGCACCATCTATTATTTTTATGGATGAAATTGATTCCATTGGATCTGCGCGAATTGAATCTAGTTCTGGTGGTGACAGTGAAGTACAAAGAACCATGTTGGAATTGTTGAATCAGTTGGATGGTTTTGAAGCAACTAAAAACATCAAAGTAAATTCATATTTAGTCTTTTTAAATATTATTTTTAATAATTTAATTAATAACATTTAAGGTTATTATGGCGACCAATAGAATTGACATTCTGGATCCCGCGTTGCTTCGTCCCGGAAGAATAGATCGTAAAATTGAATTCCCCCCACCAAATGAGGAGGTAAAATTCAGTTTAAAAAAATTATTTTGACGAAAATTAATTTTATTTAATGTTTTGTAGGCGAGACTTGATATACTTAAAATTCATTCGCGGAAAATGAATTTAACTCGAGGAATCAATTTAAGAAAAATAGCCGAATTGATGCCTGGTGCATCTGGGGCCGAAGTGAAAGTGAGTTTGTGAATGGTCAAGTGTTGAGTGCTTTTTTTTAAAAAAATGTTTATTTATTTAAAAATAGGGGGTGTGTACTGAATCGGGAATGTATGCGTTAAGAGAACGGAGGGTGCACGTCACACAAGAAGACTTTGAAATGGCTGTAGCTAAAGTAATATATTTTTAGTCTGTTGATTTTATTTTTTATTAATTGTCTTTTTGTTTTAGGTTATGCAAAAAGATTCCGAGAAGAATATGTCTATCAAGAAATTGTGGAAGTAATTATTTATCATTCGTAAAAAAGAAAGTTTTGTTTTTTTTATTATTAAATTGTACGGTAAATGTAATTTGAGACAATAAAAAAATCAATTTTCCGTTTTTTCATAGCAAATGGTTTTATTTTGACAAAGAAACGTTTGTGAAACAAAAAAATGAAGTTCGTTTAAAATTTTTTTTGATTTTTTAAAGATGAATAAATAATGATAAAGAAACTAAACATGGGTTCGTAACTAAATTAATCACGCTTCCAAATTCTAGTTAATGCTTGAAGGTTCACATCCAACTTTTCTTTTTGTCGTTTTAAATTTTCTTCATATTCATACGCTTCTTTTAACAATTTGTCCACTCGAGCTGGTAAAAGCTTCTCAAAGTTTTCGAGTTCACTGAAATCAATGATTTTAATAAGTGACGAATAATTATTATACGTAGTTTGTTACCTCAAGGAACTCCATTTCGCAAGGAGCAATTTCAGATCTTGGGCTCCCTCTTTAAAGAAATATACATTTAGCAATAGTTTGTTATTGTGAAAAGAACAAAATTACCTTTTAGCAAAGTATCCAAGGTTACATTTGCAGTCGGAGTCGGTGGTCTATGTTTGGGGTTGTCGTATTTAACACATTTTGATGGCGCTAAAATAAATGAGAAATTAAAATGCGCGAATGATTTGGTTGTAAAAGCTTTTACAATAAAGATCCATGGTATCTTTTGCGTTGTTTTCCTTCAAATCCTCCTTTTCAAACTATCAATAACAACAATTTAAAAGAAAATTGTAGATGAAATGTATAATCTAATATTCTCATACCACTCGCTTTCGAGCTCCTTCATTGGGCATTTTTAAAGCTAAATATTCTTGATATTGGCTAAGTTTACCAATGGGGGATAAAGTTGAATCGGCAAACAGGGCTAGAAAGAAATTTTATGGAATTGATTTTTATTTTAATTTAAACGCTAATTTAACGCACAAGGCGACCTCCTCATGTCAGAGCCTTTTTCGTCAGCATCCCCAATGGGGAAAGTATAATCCTTCAAACCGTTATTTTGACTCATATTGCTAAGCAGAAGATAATAAAGATTAAAGTCGTAAACGATGTTATTACTTATTTGTCTAACTTGTTGTCTGAAACAAACAGATTAGAATATTAGTGGAAGTTGTGCCAACCAGTAAGTAAAATTTGCTTTTTAAACCGTTCTACTCTACTGAAGTTTGGAAGAGAGACGTAATTTGAATCGACCGCGCGAAGTAAAGTATAGGTCTCTGTCTAGACAATTTAAATCGAGGCCAATTAAACCTTTGTAAAAATATAAATATTTAATTATTAAAATTATTCAAAATTCATACGCATTATTTTACGTTTTTATTTTAAATTTCAGTAAACATTTTAGTTCTCGCGATAAACATTAGGTGTTGTTCTGCCGCAAGACCAATTTCTGGGAGTCTGATTTTGTCGTTGTGTTGTTTACGTTACGCAAGGCTTCCAGAAATCAGAAAGTAAATTTATCAATATAAGTTATGTTATATATTTTTTGTCAGTAATTTACTACAATGGCACAGGATAATTTGGTCTATCCCGTTGGTATGTTTTACGCTTCATCGAGTGCTGATCAAGATGACATATCAGAAACAAATCGTCAAGCAGTGTCAGGAAATGAGATGAAGGTTTCATCCCAAGGAAATGAGGAAGTAATTAGTATAACTACGTCTTAAATTTTCAAAAGAAATGTACAAAACTATTTAACAGGAGGACAGAGGTTCCGAAGATTACTGGGAAAAAAGAAAACGATTTACGCTGGCATTCGCAGCCGGATTGCGAAAATTTATTCAAATGCATCCAGAATTACTGCGCTACGGACCAAAGAAGAACCAGGTTATTATTAAATTATACCAAATAATGTAATTCACTAAAGAAAACGGTTTTTCAGGGCGGAATATCCGCAACAGTGACGAGTTCAGTTGTTGTTGACGACGACGAAGCTCTCGCGGTAGGAGAAACGCAATGCGGAAGATGCGTTGCTTGTTTGAAAACAGAAGATTGTGGAAAATGTGCATTTTGTTCGGATATGAGTAAATTTGGTGGGAAAAACGAGTTACAGAAGCGCTGTATTCGGCGACAGTGTTTGCAAACCGTGAGAAGTGATCTATTTTGACAATTATCTCAGCTAAATTTTTATTTTGTTTAATTTAGCCGATAAAAAATGCAGTAAGTTCAAATCTCATGCCTGCAGATTCAATGGAAGTAACAACAGGACGACCAGTTAGAGCAAAAGCTGGAGTAAACAATGATTCAGACTTTTTATTTCCAATTAAGGTTGGAAATTTGAAGTTTTCAGAATCTTGAAATAGATTTTTATTTGTATTTTTAACGTAGGAGGAATATTTAGACGATGAAGATGATGAATTATTACAAAGGACTACGAAACGTGCACGTGTTTCTTCCCCAAGAGCTAAACGAACTCGTAAACCGTCACGAAGAAGTAGAAATGATGACGATGTTGACTATAAACCAAGTCAACGATCTAGACGAACAAAGCAATCTCAAATTGTGGGTTAATTTTAAGAATTTTTAAATGAAAAGTTCAATTTTATTTATTTATTTTTTTAAATAGGTGGATGAGGCATCAAGTGTCATAAACATTAAAACGGAACTCATTGACGCGACAGAGTAGAAATTAAGAAATTAACTTTCTTATTTAATCAAGTAATTGTCAATTAGATTTATTATAATGAATTAGATCACAAATTTATGTGATTTGATGTTTTGTATAATGCTCCAGTAAATAGAAAATTCATTTTGTACTTATATTTTATAAATTAAAATAAAATAAAGAAAATAAACTTCTGATTGAAAATATCATTTTACACATTATTACGTAACGACCAGGTAACAACAATTGTGAAAATTTAAATATTTGTTAAATATTTTTCAAATTTAAAGGCGAATTTTGATTTTTTTTTTTTTTTTAAATTGTGAATAAATAAATTTTTGAGAAAGTATTATTAAAAGTTTTGCTTTTTCTTACATAAAAATTACCAAGTAAATATTTATTTTACGTCTGATTTATTTTTTATAATCCGGTATATCAAATAGATGTCGCTAGTATCTACCTTGGATCCAATCCAAGATCCAACCAATAACCGGTTTTAACCTCGCGGAGCACTAGATCTAGTTCGAGGGTACAAAACAAAATCTAACATTTAACCTTGCATCATTTCTAAACGCCGAACGAACGCACATGTTTGGAAAGCGCTGATCAAGAAATTAGCATAAATGTAACTTTTATCACTTAATGAAACTAATTTTATCCCAGGTAATTAAAATTATTTTTTTGTTTATTTACCAGAGTCGTACAATTTGCGTGCGGAAGCCGGGTTCTGGAAAGCAGGCAGACACTAGCGTCGGCTAGTAGGCCGTGAGAATATATTTCATCATTTTACTGTAACTGTCACAAACTAAACTGTTTTTTTTAAATCAGGAAATGGCAACTTGTAAAGAGAATACCCTAGTAAAGGATAACATTGGACACCTCGCTGCACCAATTAAATGCATTCAAGAGAAATGGAAATTACTACCAGCTTTTCTGAAAGTCAAAGGCCTTGTCAAGCAGCACACGGATTCTTTCAACTATTTCGTAAATGTGGAATTGAAGAAAATCCTAAAAGCAAACGAAAAAGTAACGTGCGAAAACGACACCAATTTCTACCTAAAATATTTGGACATTACGGTTGGAACCCCAACCAGAGACGAGGCGCTTGGCATCACGACAGCGATCACGCCGCACGAATGCAGATTAACGGACCTTACGTATTCTGCTCCCATCTCAGTCAGTATCGAATACACAAAAAACAACCAGAGAATGTCTAGAAAGGGACTCGTCATCGGCCGATTACCCATCATGCTTCGTAGTTCGAATTGTGTCCTAACCGGCAAATCACACATGGAACTGGCAAAATTAAACGAGTGTCCGCACGATCCGGGCGGTTATTTCATCGTAAAAGGTGTCGAAAAAGTCATTCTAATCCAAGAACAGTTATCGAAAAACCGCATGATCGTCGAGGAAGTAAAGGGCAGCATCACGTGTCAAGTGACCAGCTCGACTCACGAACGTAAAAGCAGAACGAACGTTATTGTGGTACAAGACAGATTCTACTTAAAGGTGAACATCCTGCAAGACATCCCCATCGTTATCGTGTTCAAGGCTATGGGTTTCGAGTGCGATATGGAAATAATGCAAATGGTGGGCAGCGATCCCGTCTCCCAAGCCGCTTTTGCCGGATCTTTGGAAGAATGCCGTCAATACGAAATCTTCACCGAGCGACAAGCACTTGCGTTTATTGGGAAAAAATTCCGAACTCGAGCAGGATGGACACCCCGGGTGAGAAGAAGTCCAGAAGATGA
Organism: Stenotaenia linearis; assembly: GCA_034700445.1. Lineage (NCBI taxonomy): Eukaryota > Metazoa > Arthropoda > Chilopoda > Geophilomorpha > Geophilidae > Stenotaenia > Stenotaenia linearis. The sequence continues at coordinate 27,385 of JAQIXT010000098.1, forward strand.
AGCTAGAGACTTGTTGACAACTAATGTTTTGGCTCACATACCCGTGGTCAACTTTAACTTCAAAATGAAAGCGATTTATCTCGCCATCATGATTCGACGAATCATCCAGGCCCAGATAGATAAACGAGCCGTAGACGACCGCGATTATTACGGCAATAAGCGACTGGAGTTGGCCGGATCTCTGCTGTCCTTGTTATTCGAGGATTTGTTCAAACAATTTAACAACAAATTAAATGGAATAGCCAACAAACTAATTCCTGCAGTTAAAACGGGTCCATTCGACGTCGCCAATTACATGGAGAAGCAACAAGACATAATCACCAATGGCTTTATCAATGCTATTTCGACCGGAAATTGGTCTGTCAAACGATTCAGAATGGAACGAGGTGGCGTTACCCAAGTTCTCTCGCGATTGTCCTATATTTCTGCTTTGGGTATGATGACCAGAGTCAACAGCCAGTTCGAGAAGACGAGGAAAGTGAGTGGACCGCGGTCTTTGCAGCCGTCGCAGTGGGGAATGCTGTGTCCGTCCGACACACCGGAAGGCGAAGGTTGCGGTTTGGTGAAGAATTTGGCGCTCATGACGCACATCACGACCGATCAAGAAGAGAAGTCGATCATTCGGTTGTTATTCAACTTGGGAATTCAGAGTTTTCATCACTTGAGCGGCGCGGAGTTGGATCAGAAAAACGTCTACACCGTTTTCTTGAACGGTGTCATCATCGGCGTCACCGCCAATCATCAGCGAGTGATCCTGACCATCCGAAAGTTGCGTCGAATCGGCCGCGTCAACGAATTCGTGTCGATTTACGCGAGTCACCAACAAAAAGCCGTTCACGTCGCATCGGACGGCGGCAGAGTGTGCAGACCGTACATCATCGTGGAAAAGTCGAAGCCTTTGGTCACCAAGGAGAAAATCCAAGATTTGATAAGAGGATATCGACGATTCCAGGATTTTATCGACGAGGGTATGGTCGAATACTTGGACGTGAACGAAGAAAACGACAGTTTGATCGCGCTCTACGAATCAGACATAACCGACGAACACACCCATCTCGAGATCGAACCGTTCACCATTCTCGGCGTATGCGCCGGGTTGATCCCATACCCACATCACAATCAGTCGCCTCGAAACACGTACCAATGCGCCATGGGAAAACAAGCGATGGGGACCATCGGATACAACCAACAGAATCGATTCGACACCTTGATGTACACATTGGTTTATCCACAGAAGCCGTTGGTCAAGACGAAGACGATCGAGCTGATCAACTTCGAAGAGTTGCCCGCCGGTCAAAACGCCATCGTCGCCGTGATGAGTTACAGCGGCTACGACATCGAGGACGCATTAGTCCTGAACAAATCGTCCATCGAACGGGGCTATGGACGGTGCATGGTGCACAGGAGCATGAAATGTCAGCTGAAAAAATATTCTGGCGGTACGTCGGACACGATCAGAGGACCGATGCTGGACGCAAAAACGATGCAGAGGAGTTGGAAACACCAAGTTCTCGACGACGACGGAATCTCTTGCCCCGGGGAACGCGTGGAGAGTAAACAGGTGTTGGTGAACAAGTACACGCCCACATCTACACCGTCGGCCAACACGTTGCAAGCGATGCCGACGTTACCGGAATTCAAGGAAACGCCGATCGTTTACCGAGGTCCGGTTCCGGCCATGGTGGAAAAAGTCATGATTTCCAACTTCGACAGCGACTGCAATTTGATCAAAATTCTGTACCGACAAACGAGACAACCGGAAATCGGCGATAAATTCAGCAGTCGACACGGACAGAAAGGAGTCACGGGTTTGATTGCCAATCAAGAAGATATGCCGTTCGACGACAATGGAATGAGTCCAGACGTCATCATGAACCCGCACGGATTTCCATCTCGAATGACGGTGGGCAAAATGATCGAGTTGTTGGCGGGAAAAGCCGGCGTTCTTGACGGGAAATTTCATTACGGTACCGCGTTCGGGGGCAGTAAAATAGTGGACGTTAGTCAAGATTTGATTCGACATGGATATAATTATTTGGGGAAAGACGTGATGACTTCTGGGATTACTGGCGAATTGATGACTGCGTATATTTATTTCGGACCGATTTATTATCAGAAATTGAAGCATATGGTGTTGGATAAAATGCACGCGAGATCCAAGGGTCCGAGAGCTGTGTTGACTCGTCAGCCGACGGAAGGTCGATCCAGGGACGGCGGGCTTCGATTGGGGGAAATGGAACGGGATTGTTTGATTGGTTATGGGTCTAGTATGTTGTTGTTGGAGAGGTTGATGGATTCTAGTGATGCGTTTGATGTTGATGTGTGTAATTTGTGTGGTTTGATGTGTTATTCTGGGTGGTGTCATTACTGCAAGAGTTCTGGTAATGTGTCGTCCATTCGAATGCCTTATGCGTGTAAATTGTTGTTTCAGGAGTTGCATTCCATGAATATAGTGCCTAGGTTGAAGTTGCAAAAGTATTGTTGAATTTTGTTTAGTATTTTTTTTTAAATTTGAATTATTTTGCTTTAAAATCAAGTTGATTTTAATTTTTGTTTTGATTTTAAACATTGACGTATTGAAGATCAGTATTGTTCGATTTCATTTATTGCGTTTATTTGAATTAAGTTTGTAAATCTGAATTTATAGAAAATAAAGTGATAAGTCATTTTCTATATGAAGTTGGAAGTTGAATTTAATAAAAATTTATTTCTCGAATGTTTATTTTGAAATTCGCGCCATTTAATTTCAGATTCAATGCCGAAATTTTTTATATCTTTGTAAATGGGATTTCAAAGACAAAAGTAATCATCACATAAATAAAATGGCGACTTTTTCCGAGATCTCAAAAGACAATATCAAAACAAACCTAAAAATAATCTTTAAAATCACAACTGTTCCGCAGACGCGAACACTCCCCAATTACCTGGAAGCCTCCGTACGCACCCACTTTCTGCCTGGATAGGGGGAGCATGTGGTTCCATCAATTCCAGTACACTTTTGAACCACGTTCATAGGCTCGCATAGGCCTAGCATCAACCCACACTCACATGTAAACTGGAATAGACATTATATCCCACGGTCTACGTGGACCCCTACAATTTATCCACGTAGTAATGAGGGATCTACAAGATTAATTCACTCCATCCGTAACATTAACCGGGCGATTTTCACTCACAACATCTCATCAACTCATTTCCACTATAAGGGACATCACACTCAAACCTGAAAATGATATGTACGCTAGACTTGCCAGCATTGGAGCACATGTGTTTGGTAAATGTAGCAAGTTGTTTCTGGAAGCACCAACCTGATTACCATTTCATCGCGGAGAGTGTCAGCCTAATAAAGCGATCGTACAGTCGAAACAGCCGATTCTGGAAGTGGACAGACAGCAAATGGATCACGATCCAGCAGAAAATAAACGAAAAAATTTGTTACGTTTTACCCGAATGTTACTCAAGTCTAATCACAAAATTTATTGTATTGACAGCTATTGAAATTCACCACTGGATCACTTACTATCAGAAAGATTACTTCAACGACACTAAATTCAATTACTGGAATCTGGGAAAATACGTCCAGTTTACTCAATGGACCTCGTATGGCAAAATTGATGAAATAAAGACGGCAAAGATGCTGTTTCAGCACGCGCAGGATCTGACTACGTGCGAAAAGTATAAAATAGCCTGTGTCTACTGCCTCGAAGACGAAGTTTCGTATTACTGGCAACATCTCGATGATAATCTCGACAATTTCATGCATTATCATTCGGTGGCCAACATCCCCGTCCTTCATTTCTGGATGATGGCAATGCACGAGAACAAAAACAACAACTTCAGTACTAAAGAAGTGGAAAACATGTTGGACTGGGCCGTAAAAAGCGATAAATTAAACGCTGTCGAGTATTTCTGGTCGAAATTAAAAGAGGAGAAAAAATGCTCAATGGCCAGTAATTTCATTATTCACAAACGAGGGAATCTTTCGTCTCGAATCTGCTTTTTCCTCTTTTTGCAGATCAGTTCTGAGCATTTGGCGACTTGTTTGAGCCAAATCGAGTTGGAATGTTTGTTTCGTGATTGTGTTGCCGTCCAGTTTTATGTGCCAAAGTTAATTAGTGTTTATCGTTGTGATAATAATGAAGTGTTTTATACGTTGCTTAAATTAATAACTTTCTGGAAGGATAGTGTTCAAGTGGAAAATTATACGGGTTTATTATGGAATTTGTGGATGAATTCTACGGCCGACGTCAAGCAGTACGCGATTGATCAGGAAGAGAAGAGTGGTGACAGTTGTTGTGCCAAGTTGTGTATGAAAAGAAATTACAAAATCATCAAATTGATTTTGGAAAACGTGGAGATGAGTAAACGGAAAAGAATTTTGTTTAATTGTTTTGTTATTCTTGCGAATCGTGTCAAGTTGTATGGGAAAGATTTTGTTTTTTTTAGTGGTGTCGTGCGAAATTTGATTCACACACATCAGGAAATTGAGGATTTTAAAGAAATGTGTTTGAAAGATAGACGTGTTCGTAAACGGTTAATACGATTTAAATTATTAGAGAAATTTTTAAAGTGATTTTTTTTTTATTTTGATATTGTTGTTAATGAAATTTTTTTTGTTTGTTGGTGAAAGTTACTCATTTAAACGGATTTGAAAGATATTTGTATGAATTTGAAAAAGAATTGATTGAATAAAGATATTTAGAGAATTCAGAAATTATTTAATTAAGCTACAATGTGACTGTAAAGAATAATAAAATTGAAACATACTTTTGCAGTCGAAATATACATGAAATTAATCAGTTTTGCACCTATTTTGCATAAATTAATTTGAATTTTATATTACTTGAAAAAATGCAGGTGTTTTTAAGGTAAAGGTCGAAGACTTCAGTGTTGATATAGCGTTCTTGGAAAGTCCTTTACATAAGCATCGGTGGTTCAGTGGTAGAATGCTCGCCTGCCACGCGGGCGGCCCGGGTTCGATTCCCGGCCGATGCATTTTTTTTTTTTTAATTCTTTTTAAAAACTTTTATTTTTATGCCATATTTCGATTAATGGAAAATTTTAGGAAGCTTTTTAATAAAAATTGAAATCTCTGTCATGTTGCCAAAATTTACGATTCAATCTTGAATTCAGAAAAAAAATATGATTTATTTAAAATATCATAGATTGGAATTTTTCTGAAAATTTAAGTCCTCGCGATCTACAATTTATGTGTCAGCTGCTTTTAAAAATTAAATTCATGTAAATTTTAGTACATAATAAAGGTTATACATGTTCCGAATATCAAAGCCAAGATCATTTTCCTCTATAAATTTCTAGAACTCTTTTACAATGAAAAAAAAAAGGAAAAAAACAGATTTTACAAACAGCAATATGTTATTAATCAAAAACAGTCTGTCATTAAAAAAAAAAAAAAAACTCATTGACCCGGACGTGATTTGAACACGCAGCCTTCTGATCTGGAGTCAGACGCGCTACCGTTGCGCCACCGGGTCGCGTTGGCGAATCTCTCTTAAACACCATATTTAACACATTATTTTTACATAAATTAAGTATTTTACAGGTATATAATGAGACAGCAGTTAAATGCGCCATTGTTTTATATCTATTTAACAAACTAATGTTAATTGCAATACTTATAAAAAATGTAATTATAATCAGCGATTGCCAACAGATGGAACCACTGACTCAGATTCACGCTCGGATCCACGCATTTGCCTTGCTGACGTTTGCAGTGCTGGAAAACTCAATGTCAAAATAAAAATAAACATTAAGATTTATACTGGCTACTAGTTTTGGCATCAAGAAAATCAACACACCAAATAAAATTCATAAAAAAGAATAAATTAACGTAAATATTTCTAGAAAAGTAAGTGTTCATTGGATTAAACAATTTAAATATTAAAATCATTGGGAATTATTATCTTGTAGTTAGAAAAAAATTGTGAAAAATGTTATCTTAAAAAACAATACAAAAATAATTTATATAAAAAAATAAAAAAGAAGAAAAATAAATTTACCCACAAGGCACCGGAGGGATTCGAACCCTCGATCTCCTGTTTACTAGACAGGCGCTTTAACCAACTAAGCCACGGCGCCACATGTCCTACTTTCGCTTACTTTTCTATATGAGCATAGTTATCACATTGTAATACGCATTAAAGAGTTAAGAAACATCCATCAACAATTTCGTACCACAAGATGAAATAAACGGCAGAACAGAATTATTGCCAACAAAGCAAAATCACAAAAACCTCAAATAAATTTTTTGTAAAAAACTTTTGACAAAATTCACATAACATATGTTAAACGAAAAACAACAAAATGTTATAATATCCCCAGATTTAAAAAAAAAAAATTTTTAAACTCAGAATTATTCAACACAACTACATCACCTTTGTAAATGCTGATCACAAGGTTCAAGCGGGAATTAGATACCCTGTATTGGATTAAACTTAATTAAATCACGAAGCCCGAAGATATTCATTAATGCAAAATATTCCTGAATTAACAAGTAAGTTATGCAGATTGTTATTAAATAATTTCTATTCATCTAAAACCGAACTTCTGTCATTGTCAAACCGTGATGCGGAAATTTAAGGTAGAATTATCTTCATTTCTTCCTGTAATTTCTCGATAACTTCATTACCATCCCATTTCCTAGCCACATGTGGGTAATTTGTAATCAGGTGTACATTACTATTAATGTATTTTTATCAGTTTAGTAATTGTATCGAATTTTATTCAACTTCTGAGTCAACAAACCCAACTTAAAATCCGCGATTCGCCAAATGACTCCTGTCTCTTTAAATAAAACCGCAAATGAAACGACTTTTATCCTTTTAAAGATGATTTAGTAGTCTCGATGTCCGCTTTATCGATCAAATCTTTTAATTTTTATTTCACTTTTAACTTTAAAAAAAAATTGTAAAACTTTTTTTTAAAAATTGAAAGAAAAAATCGAAAAAAAGTGTGATGTGTTTTAATAATTCTACAAAACTTAGGAAAAAAGTTAAAAGTAAAAAATAAAAAAAAAATTAACTTTTAACAATATTTGAAACTGAAAACCAAAAAGTTAGAAAAAAAAAAAACAATGTTGAGTAAACACCCTTCCATCCAAAAATAACGATCAACCGCGCACAGCAAGCTTTCATGACACTTTAATAACACCCCATCTCCCGCCACTTTTTTCTCCAACATTTTAAATTTTTTTTTAATCGTCTCACTTCACATCATCAACTTTCTACGGGCCGCTCGCCAGCCGTCCCATGTAGAAGGACTCATTAACATGATAATTGAGATCCGGGCTTCCAGTCACGTGACTCGAGCCTCGGCCACACTGGTTGATCGCTTAGCTTCACCGTCTCGGCAAAACCGCCAACGCCACTTCCGTCCGACAAGGCTATTTACGCAACGTCTGGAGTCGCATTCTTTCCGACGTCCATGGTCAACATCCGATCAGGTAGGATTGAACATTTCTAGCTTCCCAAACGCTATCATTAATGCCGACACAATAGTTCATTTCGCCCCTTATGCTCATTGCGCGCTTCCAACATGGCGGCGCCCCGAACTCAAAATCGGAATGTTGGGACGTTACTTGTTTACGTCTGTCATTTACCGCGATTTCGTCCCTTCCGAGCCCCCGAATTAACATAAAATAACACGTAAGATGCGGCTGGAGGAGCGTGAGTAGTTTAATGCGGTTTTAAAGGGTTGTGACGATGTATTTTGACGAGCTAAGCCGAGGCTTAGAAGACAATGTGATTGCACGTAGAGTGACCGACCCAAAACGCATCGATGCTCAAACTGGACAAACGCGGGTTGTGAGAGGTTGTCCGTGTGCGAATTGGTGGTTGGTAAGGAAATGAGAGGGTTTTTGGGAGGTGAGTGGGTTTTTGCGCCGTTGTTGTTGCGATTACGGCGGGAGATAAGGGATGGTGAGGAGGGATGACGAGATGTTTACAAGTTTGACCACGCATTTGCCGCCTTTAAAAATTTCCTGCCTTGTTTTCTATTGTTTTCCAGCGGTCTGAGTGTTGTTAAACCTCGGTTGCGATTTGTAACGTAACTAATGTTAAAATTAGAAGAAAAAAATTATCGATTTTTAAAAAATCAATTTTTAAAAATTAATTTTGTTAATTTTTTTATCAATTTTTTTTCGCTTGAAGTGCAGTTTGTTAGAAAAGGTGCTGAAAAGTCATAGTAATGACGGAAATGGCATTTTTCTTGGATTAAATCCAAAATTTTATTATAATATAAACAATCTTCTCACCTAAAACTATTTTATTTCCTTTTTTAAAGCTTATTTTTCATAAAACCGAAAGGGATGCCATAATTTGAGAGCAGATGTTTTTATTACATAAAAAAAATTATAAAGAAAAAAAAAAAAAACAAACAGCAGACTAATTTGTCTTGTGTTCTAACAAAAAAATAATCACAATAGTAATCGTGGGAAAATACTTTTTATTTTATATTTTCATACTTTAATGACCAAAATCAGAAACAAATCCATTTCCCCCATAAAAATGATCCAAATTCACTTTTTTTCCCTCAAATTTCTTATTATTTCATTGCAAACCCTCTGAAAAGCAGTAAAACACCAACAAGTGCAGTTAATTCTCCTCCGCCGCTCGGTTTGCTAATAATAATTATGTAAATAGGGTTTTGGTTGTTGATATTTAGACCCTTGACATCGAGCCATGCATCGGCCGACACGCATCAAGATCACCGACCTCAACCCCCATCTCATGTGCGTCCTATGTGGTGGTTATTTCATGGATGCAACCACCATCATCGAATGTCTACACTCGTGTAAGTACCGTTTAATGGGCTATTTGGGTAGTAACAACATGGCTGCGCCGAATTTCCCAATACGAAAATTTTTTTTTTTTTTTTTTTTTTTTGGTTTGTGTGATTTTTTTGAAAATCGAATGGGAATTGGACGTTCTGATAGGAAAATGTCAAATATTAATTTTATTAAATTAGTTTGCGATTTGATCGAAGCGTTGTTTTGAAATTTGTTGTTTTTTGAATCGAAATGGAGTTTTTTTTCGATTTGGTGTATTGAGTTAGGGTTAAATTAAGTATATTGTTGTTTTGGATGTAAATTTAGTGATTTTTTAAATGTAAATTTGTGAGTTTTTGAGATAACGAGGTAATTATCAGTTTTAAATTTAATTTACTCAAATTGATACCTCGAAATGAGGTGTTTTTTTGTTTTTTTCGAGGGGAAAATCGATTTTTTTTGCGAGTTTTGTTAGTAAAATATACTCAAAGTGATACTAAAGTTTGTTTGAGAGGATATAAGCGATTTTTAGCTGGAAAAGGGAATTTTTATTTAAAATTGTTAAATTTTGTTCGTTTTCTCCGACCTGAACTCGAAAATGTGGCACTGATTTTTTAAATGCGAAAAGTAGTGTTTTGCTTACTTATTGATAAAGTATGGATTTTTCGAGGGGAAAAAAATTAAAATTCGGGGAATAGAAATCGGATATATGGAATTTTTGTTACATGGGATATAAATAATTTAAATTTTTATTTTAAAAAAAAAACTTGACTGAAATCGGTTGAAAAAATTAGTTGGGGAGCCGAAAAATGATTAAAAAACGTTCAAAACAACGTTGAATAAGCTTTCACGATCAAGTAAAGGTTAAAATAACTTAAATCGAACAACAATTGACCAGTTGTCAATCAAATCAGACATTAATTAGTTCCATTACGTGATTTACACGTGAAAAACAAGAAAAAACAAACCCGAAAATTTACTTTTTCGGATTTTTTTATCCTAATTTTTAAAAATCTTGATAAAATTCGGTTATTTTCGGATAAAATCCGATAACTTTTTTATTGAGTAAAATTCGGGTTGATGGGTTATTGTCGAGCACGTTTTAAAGTATTTTTTAAACCGTAAACATGAAATTGTTACAAAAAATGAATCACGTTCCGTCTTGTGTTTAGTTTGCAAGAGCTGCATCGTTCGGTATTTAGAAACGAGTAAATATTGTCCAATTTGCGATGTGCAGATTCACAAAACGAAGCCGTTACTTAGCATCAGGTAATTTAACGTCGAGTTTATGGCAACCGCAGTTGAATTTATGAATTTTTTTCCCACATTTTCTTTTCGTCGATGTTCGCGAATGTAGATCAGATCAAACGCTGCAGGAAATCGTCTACAAATTAGTACCTGGTTTGTTCCAAAGTAAGGGCAATATGAACAGTAAGAGATTCAAGTTGTTATATATTCGTATTAATTTGTAATTTTTAAAAAATCAAAATCAGATGAAATGAAAAGGAGGCGGGAGTTTTATTCGCAGAATCCGCAAGAAGGTGATTTTCGAATTTCTATTTTTCTCGAATTTTTAATCGGATTTGGACCTTTTTAGAGAAAAACTGCAGGAAAAATCAGAAAAATAATAAAATTTAAACAAAATTTACCGTAAATGTGACTTAAATTCGTTTTTTACAACAAATTTTTGTGATTTTTATGATTTTTTTTGCGGGGTAAGTTGTGCGTGTTTGTGTTGATCTTGTTTTTAGGCTTAAATATCACATTTTTCTCTGATTGCACGAAAGCTTTTGAAATCTTATTTACGTTCTCACCTCCATTCGTTTTTATTTATTTAATCTGTTTTCTTTTTTAAGCTCTTTCTCTCCTTTTCGTTTACATAAAATAGGCGTAGAAGTTTAAATTGGGACGTTTAGATCTCTCTTAGATCTCAAAATTGCAGTTTTAATCCATAAATAGGCCTATTTTGTCCTTTGAAGCAAAAGTAGGCTTAATTTTATTTTTTTTAAAAGGCGTAAATTTGATCCTTGGTTGCGAATCGACACGAAATTAGGCCTAACTATGAAAATTACATCACAAATAAGCCTTTAAGGAATGAAACTGCAAATGTGGTTGCGTTTTAGCGTAGAATTTGGTCTGATCCGATTAAATTTTGATTGCTAATCGACCTAAAATATATTTTCGGACTTAAACGTTACTTTTCCATGCCGAGTAGCTGCGAAAATCTCTACCAAAGGCTACTGCGAAGAAAAAGGAGAAGTAGACGGTGGAGATCGGTATGTGGGAGACGCAAAAGACGACATAAATTTCTCGCTGGAATACTACGACGGGTAAAACACTAAAATTAATCAATTCAACTCATTTTTAACTCGAATTTAACTAGCAGAAACGCCGAACATACGAAAACGAATGAAAATGAAAAGGTAAACAACATTTTTGTCATTTTCTCTCTCTTTTTCCTCGAATTTCCCGTTTTATGACTTTGAAAACAATTTTACCAACAGAATGGAAGCAGACGATATCTGCATTGTCCGACAGCTGTGACAGTTTCGCATTTGAAGAAATTGGTGAGGGCGAAGTACGAATTATCAGGCGAACACAAGGTAAGTGAAGTTGCGAAGAAACGTGCGAGCTTCGTTCACTTTAACAAATGACAAGATGAAATGTGTTGTTTTAGTCGGTTTCCGTTGCTGGTGATGCGCTCACATCAAGCGATATGGGATTTTCTAAGTGGTTTTTACTGTAAGCCTAAGTAATGCGCGAAACGTTAAAAGAAAAATGGTGATTTTAAATGAAACGGTTTTCTGCGTTTTAAGATGTTTGGATTAAGTTTGAAATTTACGTATCGAATTGCTGGATTTGTTTGTTGTGTAGGGGAATTAAGGGAATTCCTGGAATTTTTCAGTTATTGAATTGAAGTGTTGAGAAGGTTAATGAGTTGATTTTATAATTGAATTTTGAGAAGGATGAAGTTTCTGATCCCGAGGATTTCTCGAGAAAAATGAAAATTTTGGTCATCTTAATTCTCGAGATATTTTTAGCTGTTTCTCGAGAAATAATTCTCGAGAATTCCAGAGAATTTTTAAGTTTTAAAGCAATCTAAGATGGAAAAACGTTGAAATATACAACTTTTGAATGTTTTACAATCTTAAAATCCTTAGAAGAAAGTGCCATCTTTAGCAAATCGCACTTTTCTTTTAAATGTAGCGTTGAAATTCAGTTAGTTTAAATAAGGAGAAAATATATTTTCCCTTAATTTTTGATTTTGATTAGTATATTATTTGAATAAATTGCAACGATATTGTATTTTTATCACTTTAGTAATTCCTAAAATGTAATTATTTACCGACGTTTAATCGTTTTAATACATTTTTCTCAAAACTTCCCGAGAATTCTCGAGAAATTGACCAAATATTTTTCTCGTCTCGAGAAATACAAACAGGCGAGAACCGAGTAACACTATTTCTGACGTAGATGTCAGTTGTAAGGAAAAAAAATTCTGAATCAGAGCTGATTTATGTGATGAGTGAGTCAGTGAGGGGTTATGAATGTAGATAAGTATTTTTAACATTTCTTCTCGGAGTGGTGGTCCGCAGCGAGCTGTCTGAAAAGAATGAAATATGATTTCGGAGATCTGGTGCCACAGCATCAAATTTGAATTTCTCGGTTTTTTTAATAACTCGAGGTTTGGGGATCCCTTACCGGTCTCTCGTGTATGACAGTTTGAGAAAGACTATTCTAACATGTGAGCTTTCAATTACTTAAATAGGATTGGCTTAAAGGCTCTGCCGGGCTTATGTTCTTGCTCACTGTGATCATAACTTGTGAATTTGACAGATAGTAGTGGTAGGGGTTTTTTAAAACTAAGATGTCGTGAAATATTGAATGGAATTTATACTTAAAGTTCGTGTAAATATTTTCGTAACTTTTGAATGTAAATTGATCAAATGAATGAATATGTAATGAAAAATACAGTAAAATACGAAATATTTGTTTTTGAATACTAAATTACGGTATAGTGAATGTTGCTTTTGTGTGACATTTTGAAGTTTAGCTCGATTCGTTTTGTTGACTTAACAAAAAATTTGCATTTTTCAGGAAATTGGTATATGGAGGAGGGAGACCAATTAGAATATACAAAATAAATTTAATACTGTAGTGTAAATATTTTTATTTTACAAACTTTAGCGTACACGATTTTATACGGATGGGGGTTCAGGATATCTTAATAAAATGAATTAAGCGCTTTGTATTGTTCTTATACCAAGAACTACTGTTTTAGCCTCTGTCAAGCATTAATCTGACTTGACAGTTAAGCCTTTAGTGATCTCAGATTAGCACTAATCATTAACTTAGCTTTGTAAAACCAACCTCGATAATACAAAGTAAATAACTAAATCCGCATCAAAGTCATAATGTTAGAGACTTTGCGATGCGCAAAACGTATAAAAACATACCGTGTATACCGAGCACACGTAAACACGTATAGAACTTGTCTATACGTAGCTCTGTACGTTTTTACGTACAGATCCATACCTATAACATATGGAACTGCACATGCGCAGATTGGGTGCCCTCGAAATTCCAGGTCGCCATTTTGTGCTGACTAAGATTATTTTATGATAAAACAACTATAAATTTACATTAAAGTAACGAATAATCAAAGGTAAGTGGGATAAAATAACTTTTAGACGCGATCGGAGCATTTCTCCTTTCGTCCTAACGTATCCTCCAACGTGTTGACTGATTTCGCAAAGTCAACATGCATACGTTAACAAATTTCACAAACGTATGAACGTATGGATAAAATCCATTCGTTTATACGTGTATACGTTTGTGAATTTTGTTAAATTTTCGCAAAGTCTCTTAACGGATTTTTTGACTCTGCTTTTCAGTTCAGTTCAGGTGGGTTTGAAGTTCAGTTGGGAAACTCACAAAAACCAGCAAAACAACAATAATTTCTTTTGGTACAATTAGAGATTTATACAGAATAAACTTTAAATTAATTATAAATTGTAAATCTTGAATAAACCAACCAATTATTGATTAATATGAAATAAACGAATAACAAAAATAGTATTTATCAATATTATAAAGTGGCACTTTTATAAAATAATAAATATGAATTAAATTGGTACTTTTATAATAACATATTTCATCGAATCTAAGACGCACCCCATATTTTCTGTACAAGAATTACGGAAAAAAACATCAAACTCCATTGTTTGGTGCTTCAATTCTAAGGTGCACCCCCAAAAGAGTGCGTCTTCCTAGAATTATAGAATCAATGAAATATGGTAAGTTTATTTAGGTTCTTAAATCTATAAATTTCTTTATTCCCTGTATAATTTGCTCTGAATTCCACTTGAAACAAAATGCAAATTGTACATTTCTCTCGCAAAGCATTACGTAACTGGTCGCACGAATGTGTACAGTATCAGATGAATTATCCAATCATAATGTTGGTAATTATTACTTACACTGGAGTCGCAACTGTCGCAACTCGGGGTTAATAGGTATAAATTAGGGTTAAGTGTTAAATTCTGTCGAGTAATAAAGATTGGTGTGCAAGTCTCGCATGTGTATAACACAAATATTTTATTTACAACAAATTAATACAAAAATGCGAATTTTACAACATTTTTCACTTAAAAGCGCTTGTCACTTTTGAGGGAATAGTGCGGCTTCCATTTCTTAATTAACGAGGTAGAGTTACGACACGCAGATGGTTTTCAGTCTGCTTTGCCTATACATTCTCCTATTTTATCCGAATATGCCCTGCAAACTTGCAGTTTCTAAATGTAATCATTTGAAATGAGCAATTAAAAGTGAAATAATGATTATAGGTTTAAATATTCATGAGATGGATTTGTTTGCGTATCTTTTAATGGGAGCTAGTTTAGTTTGTTTTAATTCCTAGGGCTACTCTACCTAATTCCAGCATTCGTTCGTTCGGAAATGCAGTTTGCAGTATGAAATTAAGCCTAATCTTGATGGGAAGTTGAAATTTCCTTTTCAAAACGAATAAAAAAGAAGTTTAAGAACAGAAGTCAGTGTACTTCCACTTGGGGAACTCTTTATGTTCGCAATAAAGGGTTAAATAACTTGTTTGTATTTAAATGTATTTATCTTGTCATTGGGTAAAGTGATGAGGAAATGTTGTTTATGTAGTTTTTTTTTTTAATTTGTTGATGATTTCAGGTGGAAATGATGTGTAATGGAGATACTTTGGATGATGATTTCAGCCTACTGGACATATCTTATATTTACTCGAGGAAGAGGGTGAGTTTTGCATTTTTTTTTTTTTTTTGAGTTTGGGAACAGTAGGAAGACAATTTACTAGACTGGATTTTAATTGATTTAGAATCTTAATTAGAGTGTGGTTATGTTAGGGCAGCGGTAATTGAGCAAAGCTTTGTAAATAAGTTTAGGTCGGCCAAATTAAACAAATTAGTCAAATGCGAATGTAGCAGAGCTCTTCCGATTGAGTTTTTTTTGTGATCTGTGAGCAAGGGTACTAACTAGATTGATTGTTAGTTTAGTGATTTTAATTAATTTGTTAATTTACGTTTGGATTTGCTATTAAATTTCTATTTTAGCTTTCAAAATGTTAAACAAGTGCATAAACTTATTATCACGCATTTCACACTTAAATTTAACAAAAATCGGATTTTTTCGGTGACGAATAGATCGTCAATTCGAATCTCATTTTGAAGATACCTATAGACACAAGTTAAGATAAGAGACAATTATAAGGAACATTAATCGCAAATCTCTTTTATACGATCCCTTAGAGTGAAAATCTTCTCTAAGGAAAACCTCTAGTGTAAGGGACAGTATAAGGGAAGAGCTCCGCAAGCTCTCCGAACTTATGAGGCTTAAAATATCAACCAACATTACCTAGAAATTTCAACTTTAGGCCTAATTTTTGACATTTTGGACAAAATCCATCAATCTGCTCTTTAGATTTTTATGCAACTTTAGGCCTATCCAGCATTAGATGTAATTTTGTGAGACTTGAAGTTATATAAACCAAAATCCATGGAATGCAATGCTTTGATCAAATCTCTTAATAACTTAGAGCATTGCCTCACAACTTTAGGCTTAAGCACATCAATAATTTTAACTTGAATAGCTGGGAAGGATACACAAACTTAATTGGCTTGTCGTTGCACAAAAGGTTAGATCGTAGATCAAGAACTACTGTAAATCATTAATTTAAAGCGCTTTAGTCGTGATTTCATAGGGTAAACATTTAACCAAAGCACTCTGCACTTAAAGTAACTCGAATGCCCCTAATTAAAACCTCTTTTAAGCTAGGTTCACACTTGAAGTTGAAGTAAGGAAAAGTAAGAAAAGTAGGGAGAAGTAGTTCATCCTGAGTTATAGCAAGGTCGATCTGACCATCAATAGTAAAATCCTTGCTTGGGATAACTCAAATGTGAACTAATGCGGTTAACTTCTCCTTACTTCTCTTTTTAACTTCAAGTGTGAACATGAGTGTGAACCTAGCTTTACACTTGTTCTCGGTTCGTTAATAATCATTTGTTTCTAAGAGACTTTTCTCTTTTCCTTCCATAAATTTACAGACGGAGCCGCTTAGGTTGTGTTACAGAATTTGTCAAACAGTTTCACCGAAAAGACTCAAAACAAATCAACACGAAACGACATCGACAGCTACGTCATCGAGTGTCGTTGCAATCACGATCGAATCATCAGCTAAAAACATTTCGGACTCAAAACAAGAGACAAAACTCGATGTACAAGTCGAAGCAAACAAAAACACAGAAAAAACATCCGAAACGGACAAACCGAGCGCTGAAAACAGCGCGAAAGACGACGGACAAGTGGAAAAGAAGGAGAAGGAGACGGAGAAACCAAAGCAAAATCATCAGTCGCTCGAAAGGAAAAGGAGTGCCGGCAAATTGACGGCGACGAAGGTGAACAACGAAAAGAAAAACGGGAAGAAGCGAACGAGAAGCGACGAGGTGGGAGCGACTAAGAAGAGAGCGGCACCCGATGCAGCGAGCTTGGCTGCGCTCGGTCTGTCGGCACCGCGGGAGAACGGAACTCGTGACGTGTTAAGCCTAAAAGAAGAAGTGGCGAAGAAAATAGACGTGGCGTCCTCGCAGATCAACGGCAGTGCGTCGTCGAGTGATGTAATGGACGCGAGGAAGACGTCGGTTGATAAGGAGAACAAACAAACGGAAGAGAAGCGCGATGAATTGAGTAACGGTAATACGGACAATAAAGGGTTAACGATCGGTGAGAAAGTCAACGGGTTGGTTAACGACGAGAAAAAATTAGAATTGGTAGCAGGAAAAACGTAGCATTTTTGTTTTGTTATTTTTTTTTTGTTTTTTTTAATTTTTGCTTTGGATAAAGAAGAGGGAGTAATTGATCGATCGCTTAGTCAAGCCTGGAAGTCATGTTTCCCTACGGACAGGATAGAGTTTGTTGTATTTGTCAAATGAAGCAATCAAAAAGAAAAATGTACTGATGAATAATAAACGATACATACTTTATGTATGTAGTCCAGGATTATATTTTTTTAATTCTCTGAGTTTACTTCCACGTTAGGGTTATTTAAAATACGATTTTGTTCACTTTTTTGTAGTTTTTATTTTAAAAAATCTAATTTATTTTTATTTAGCACTACTGAATGCAATTTTGTTTAATTCAGTGATGGAATTAAAGAAAAAATTTGAGTTTATGATTTTTTTCCCCCAATAAAATCAGTATTCTCGTGTTTAGAATGTATCATTAATTAATTAATTAATTCAAAATGGCTCAAAAATATTTAAACTTTAATTTTCGAATCAACGAATCACTAATTGTATTTTTCGGATATTTTATTAAAATAGGCTTAAAATAGTTTCTATTTTAGCGTCAATACAATCAAATTGATGGAATTGAAAAAAAAATTTTCAAAAATATCACATTTTGGTTTAATTTTACCTTCAATTGTGAACTTCCTAAAATGTGCTCAAGGAAAACTGTAAATTTTGTTGTAACAAAATTATATTTTAATTGAATTGTACACTTTTCGTGTACCTTTTTGTAACTTTTTTAAGTTCATTTGATTTGAATACAACAAATTAGTAGAAGATTATTTAAATTTTATGGTGTAAATTTTTTATTTTTTCTAATAGCACTCAGCAATACAATTTGTGTACATATTTTAAGTTTTTTTGTATTTTTGGTATTTTTCAATTCATTTTTTTTAGTTTTACTTTTTAAAAAAAAATGTTTTAACGAAACAACTGCACAAAATTGAGAATTGGGTTGAATGTAAATGTCTGTGAAAATATTCTATTTCGTTTTACACAAAAATGATTTATTTTCTTGTACTATACTGTAGATATTATATTATATGAGGCCTGGATTCATAAATGTCATCTCAGTTTTGGCTCTCTTCTCAACAAAGTCATTGCAACCTCTAATTTGCTAACCAAAACCTAAAAATATAATTTTTGCGAATAAAAAATTTTAGATCTGAAAATTGATTACGGTATATTTTTCATTGATTTTACACAAATAATTAACATCAATTTTATTATTATAGAATATTTATTTTCGACACCATAGAGAATGGACGGCTGTCTCCCAATAGTGTTAGTCTAGAACGGGAGACAGCCCAATACAAAAAGAAAAGGAAACGGAAAATACACAAATACACAAAATGAAAATATTATAAAAAGAAAAAGTATAATACAAATAAATATCACTCCTGCAGCAATTCGAAAACTTTTTTGTTAAATTGAGCTAATGAGAGATCAAAATGTCAATTTTCCTGTGTAGACCACTGTAGGGACTTGCAGTACGGTCAATAGGGTCTGGTAAGTGGGAAATATAAAAGAATTCAGAAACACTAGTCGCAGCCTAATTACAAATTTACCTTTTAACTTCCAATATTACGCAAATCTCATTAGCGCCTAAATAGATTTAGTCATTATTCATCAAACGTAAAATCTCTGCAAGAAATTAAATTTAAAATTAATTAGTTTGACAATTAAACTCATTAGTTTTACCTTTAAAAGCGTAAATCCACATTGACTTACAGCTTCCATCTGCTATCTTCATCTCGTAAAAATCTCTCTAAAGCGCTCATCTGCCTTAAAAACAAAACAAACCGATAAATTATTGCAGACAGGCAGCTGTAATTTGTGTTGTCACATACCGTTGTGTATTGCAGTGCATCTACGATTGAAGAAATAAATCTCGAGTGGACAGATGTATAATAAATGCGTCGTAGCAGCCGCAAGATAGTGTCATCATAAACACTCGTAAATGTCGCCTTTGTGTTATCCTGCCAGCAAGAGCAACCCAGACTTTCTAATCGATAAAAGCTTTGCGTGATTGGCACTAGAGGGAGACTGAGTCATCATAAACTCATCTGCTGATAAGACCGAGCTTAGACTCGTGAACAGTGGACTTGGGATTCTCACGGTAAAGCGCCCAAGCAAGGAAGGGGACCCTTGGAATTTAATCTGCGGTTTTTATCAGTTTTCACATGCCCCACCAGAAGGCGTGGTAGCGCCAATTTTCTCTTCCTCTATTTTTTAAAAGATAATAAAAAATTGAAAAATGAATTTTATTGTATTTTGTTATTTGTTTATTTTTATAATAAGAAAAAAAACCAAACAAAAAAAAATAAAAAAAAATCAGATTTATAAAAATTTACAATAATTAAATTTATTATAAACATTTAATATAATTTAATCTTTGTAGAAGAACGCTATAAAATTTTACCGTAAACGTAACATTTGTTTTTTACGACAAATTTAATTATTATAAATAATTGTAAATCTAATTTTTCTTGAAGTGAAAGTTACAGCTATTAAAAGATAAAATATAATGTAATAGAATGAATTATCTTGAGCTTGGGGCTGAGTTTTGATGAAATTCAGTTGTCCGCCCGTTTTCTTTCAGCTTTTGTAACGCTAATAATAGGCTGCATGGATCCATGTAGCCGCTCAGTTCTGAAACTAAGCAGTGACGAATTTATTGCCGCTAGTTCTTTCCACTAGTGATTCATCACCCACTAGATGGGGTCGTAGCATTTTCCAATTAATGGCACTGCTTGAGCAACCATATACTATATGGCTTCAGTTTTTCATGTCGGTACATGAGTCTGTTGCTTACACAACTGCTCCTTCAAATAAATCTATGACCGAATTGACTTCAGGCCATTTGCTGTCATCTTATTTAACTTTATCTGTTATCAAATGGGTATCCACCTACATGATTAAAGGCTTAGAGCGAAAGAAAAAATGTAACAAGAACGTGTTAGGAATTGCTTTTATATTCAGTAGTTTATTTATCAATAAACGATCAGAGTACACGCTGGGATTATTGCGGAAACGATAACTACTTATGACAGTTTCCTGTTCTCGGAGAAAAGTTCAATAGCCTGTTGGGACGATTGTATGGAAGAGTAGCCTGCTGCTGTCAATTTATGATTGAAATTAGCTAAAAGTTGTTTCTTGCGATATTTAATTATCTAGATCAACTGAAAACGTAAAAAACACGAGTTTTCTTACGAAAAAAGCATAATTTGAACTGAATAAACAATAAAAACGACAATTTTCTTATCACAAACACAAGAAAAAACGGAAAGTTATTGACCATTTTATACTGGAAAGTTTAAGTTGCTGTTAATTTTCATGATTCTTAGTTGTAAGTTATTGCAACTAAATTAAGTTCTGTGGAAACAATTAGTATATTCTATAAATTCATGCTTTAAATTTCCATCAAGTAATTCTGTCTAAAAATATTGTGTAATTTATTTTCATTAGTAAGTAAAAAATGTAGTGAAAATGTAATGTAATGTGTGTGTGGGTGTGTTGTTAAGTGAGTGGAAAACAGCATGAATTCTTGTCATTTTACGGTGCAAATTTCTTGATAGTAGTCTTAAAATATGTAATAAAAGTAAATGAAAATATTAAGGAAATGTAAATATTTTATACCGGAAAAGAAATGTAAAAAGTGTTGCTTTCCAGAATGAAAAGTAAATGGTTTTAAATTTACTCTCCAACGATTATAAAGCGATTTAAAGCGATTAACAATTAACGATTAAAAACAATTAACTTACATGTGTTTACAGTAAATTTTTAACCGTAGAAATCCACTTTTTCTTGCAGTAAAAAATTCAAATCTTGAACATGAGGTACAAATGTGAGATGTACACTTATTTTCTCTTAGACGGATTTATTTATTCAGATGGCATACTGGAATAAACGAATTACCTTTCCACTCAAACTCAAATTTACTTACCTGAAATTTTCATCTGAAATGAGAATAAATTGTCTTGCGACTCAAACGACGAACAGCAAGTTTTTCCCAAAGAATTAATAGAGCGTTTCACGCCAGTTTTTCTGATATTTTAATGAAATTTCAAGCTTAACTCAATATTTATTTAACATTTCGTTTAATCTCCATTTCCAAGCTTCTAATTCAACTTGAAAATAAAGCACAAGTGCAAAGTTTTGTTCGAAATTATACAAATAAAGCAAATGTTTTACCGATACTTTTCAAACTCTTAAATTTAGATCAAAATGTAAATCTGGTAGAATTGCGCCGTTGTTATCAGCTTCCTAAAACATGAATAGAATTGTCGTAGAGAGAGAATTGTCATTACAAGAGAGATCGAGCGTTTAAGCTGCGCAATTAGTTGCCCGAAATCATCCAATTATCGGTTTGTAGCTTGCAGGTGAAGGAAAACGCCAATCCAATTAGAACGGGGAACTTTTCCACAACGAACCCACTTGTTCGTTGTTAGCCGCCTTGTTGGGAACTTCAATTCTCGTCCATCATTATAAGGATTACATTTTTGCTTCGCTGATCATAAAACCCGCTAGAATTGCCAGTTTTTGAAGCGAAAAAAATAAAAAATAAAATAAAAAATAAATACTTTATCCGGATCTCAATGATGGGACAAAAAACGAGGAAAATAAAAATTTATTTCAATTAACGTTTTAAATTTAATGTCAACATATTTGTAGTATTAAAAAAAGAAAACTGTGAGGAAAAGTAATATAATGCTTAATTACATAAATAAAAAAAACATGTTAAATATTTGCACTTTAAAAAAAAAAAAAAAAAGTAAGTGGAGATGCCGGGGATTGAACCCGGGGCCTCTCACATGCGAAGCGAGCGCTCTACCACTGAGCTACATCCCCTACGTGGCAAGTCTTCTAAAATTGTAGTATAAAAAGAATAAACATAAATCATTTCGATAGATCCAATGTGGATGACCGTGAATTTTGTTTACATTAATCACGGTGCGCAAAATATTAATTTTATACGAGAATGTGCACGCCACATTCATGTTTCACTGCGTCTCACAGCTTAATCATTGCAACACCTGGACAACGCAATCGATCGGTTGTCGCAATGGCTGTATGGGCGGGAAGCAAAGCGTTGCGCATCGGGCTAAATAAATTCATTTTTAAAATATTTATCGTATTTCTGATACTATTAATCACGAAACCATTACACTTAGCATTAGTCATTACACAAAGTTGGCAGTACGATAAAAATAAACGCTGAAAGTGTTGAGTCCCATTAGGCCTATTTCGGTGGCCGTCAAACAGCGTCTCTGTAATTAAGTTAATAGGCCTACATTTCAAATAATTTTTTTTTCTCGCTAAATTTTTAATATTCAGAACGAATGTTTGAATTCACAAATTGGTGTCTCTTTTTTCTGCCTTTGATTACAGATTTCTTTTTTTTTCTGTCAATTTTCCCCCCGTTTTTTTACATCTCCCAGGCAACAGTTTTCCCTCCATTTTCATGAGACTTTTGTCGCCCCTAGAGTTTCCTGTTGAATTTGACTTCGAGTATTGATATTGCTGTCAAAGTATTCTTTCAACAAATTCAGACAAAAAGAACAAATAAATGGACAAAACGTTTTTTTTTTCTCTTTTCTTTTTTTTGGAAAAAAAAAAAAGAATTTCACACGTGAACAAAATTGATAAAACGTACTGAAATTCATCCTTTCATTTTAATCAACATTAATTAACAAACGATAACATGATAAAGAAAACCAACTCTCCATTTCATTTACATACGTAATTTCAATTTTTTCCCTCTTCTTTTTCTGTAACTAGACCTTGTCAGTTCAAATTTTATGATACAGAAAGAAGCCTTGAACTTTAAAATTCAGTTATGGAAATACAGTAACAACTTTTAAAGAGAAGAGAGTCAAAAGCGATGCCTATTACTCAACACTTGTAAGAAATAGTTCATGTTCGTTCTCACGTTGCTGTAAAATTAAATCCGCCTCGAGCACACAATTAAAACGACCAAAATCATTCATAAACTTGTTCACTTTAGCGAACAATTATTCAGGTATAAATTACTCAGAAATTACTAAATTAATTACCATTTCAAAAAAAAAAATCTTTGCGGTGCCAAACCAAAAAAATAACTTCAAAAACACGACAAACTTAAATTAAAGAACAAAAAACTTTAATCTAGCTGCACCGCCATCAAGTGGTTTTGCTGTTTCTTCATTTAGCAGAAAGTGTTTTGCAGCTACGATCGATTTTTCTATTCTTTTTCACCCACTCACAACAAACTCAAGCTCTCAACGAACTCTTTTTTTTATTCCTTTATTCTCTCGGCGCAACAAACCCAACTCTTTCACTCCAACGTCTAACAAAGACGCAAGCCGTGCCCTTTGACCTCGAGTTCCTTACGCTTTTAAAATTATCATTTCCGGTCCCCGATCGTTTTTCTCGACGGGACATTGGCACATTGTTATTCGTTGTAGCGGGGGCGGTAGTAAAGAAGAGAAAGACAACAAGTGCGCATGCGATGGCGATAATTAGGTTCCATTATTCACGGGGGGGATGTAAATCGCGGTGACAGGAGAATCCCATTACGAGTCCCTACGAGGCCTCGCGCGCCCCAATCGAGATTATGACGTTGGTTGGGCGCCCCTCTTCCATTGGTGGCAAGGGCACGTGGCGGGGATACAAAGTGGGTCCCGTGCAAGGCGGACCGTCAACGGGGGCGTAGCCTTTAAATGGGATAAAAGGGTTACCTAACAATTACTAATTATATCGATTTTTCACACCTTTTGCCAGTTGGATCGGTTGTTACTGTATAAATTAATGTTTGAAATGGTGTTTTGAAGTAGGCCTAATTTGAGTTGTTATTGTTTTTTCTTTTTTCTTTTTTTAGAAAAAAAAATTTGGTTTATTATTTATTGTTTCAGTCGTTTTTAATTTTGCCTTTTGTTTTAATTGTGTTTTATGTTTCTTTTGGTTTTTGCGGTGTGATTTGTATGCTGAGGGTCAACTTGTTGGTATTCGCTGCCTTAGATGAGGTCAAACGTGTTAATTGTATTCATAACTAAAGTGACATTCGTGAACTCAAGAAACAAGCAGAGGTGTTCGGTCCATGTATGTCAAGGTTTGGAGCGAAAAAAAAATAACAAACCCGCACGAGGTGTGGCGTTGAATTAACACTAATTTGTATTTAGTGAAGCGGCAAAACTGACACCTGTTTGCTGGGGTCTTTTGACTAAACGTTGCAACCTTTTTTGAAATTATTTTATTTTATAAACAAATTCGCAAAGTATATTGTCTGCTCGGGACTGTTCTTTGCTTTGAAGGTTTGTTTTAACGACTGTTACTTAGCGCCGATGTAATTATATTACAGTTTAAAGCTATAAAGACTGACTTATTTAGTTTTCCAGTGATATTATTAAGTAAAGTCGTTTTAATGAAGATAATGAGTCGCTGAATGATTTAAATGAATGGATAATGATGTCTTCTTGAAAGCGATTCATTCAAAAGTGAAACGCACCCAGTTTTAATTATATAAAGCTTCATTTAGATCAGTTTTCACCGGATAACGAATACGTCTTGATTCAAATTCACGAGAAAGCACAAAGTTAGTTACATATACACACAATTTTATTCAAGAACTCTGCCTTTCTCCTCTCAGCGCTCTGAAATTAATGCTTTTAATAAAAATAGTATTATTACAAAGTAATCTAGGACATTGTTCAAATAAATCTTCAGAGCTTTAACTTTTAATTAATTTAAATTAAACCGCAAGCGATGATTTAATTTACACATTTAAGACAAATCCAGCAGTATATTTGATTTTTCTGATTTCTAAACTCAATATGTGGTGAATTGATTCATATTTGTTTTATAAGAATAAAAGTTGGAAAGAAAACATTATTCAGGTAAAACACTTGTGAAATCGATAATATTTATATATATTTTGAATGATTGGTTTAAATTTCATAATCTTGTCAGTTTTCACATTGTATAATGGAAAATGTTCTAGTTAATAAAAATTTTATGAAATTCTAATGATTAATAGTTTCATTGTATATTTATAGACAATTACGTACAGTTTGCCGAATTTAAACTTTAAAGCAGTGACATACATCACATTTTATTTATAAATGTGATAAAACGTCTGTCTATTTGAGACGAATTTTGGGTCCAGTCTGGTGGGTACGCGAATTGACAATGTCAAACAACATTCTAAGCAAACAAACCTGTATTCACCAATAGTTTTTATTAGTCTATCGCTTCTCGTTTGTACAAACGAGTTTTAAGTGTGTGTAACCGCAAATCCTAATATTTTTCAAACCATTCCCGAGTTGAAAATCAGAAAATGGATGTTAGTCTTGTAATGCTAACCCTTAACTCTAATACTTCATTTGCTAAAGACCCATTTTCCATTCTTTCACGCTTCGATTTCCTTTCTTAACGCATCACAAATATCGATTGCATTTAGTAGCCACTAAAAGTGAGCCGGATTCGTTGCTAATTCGGTAGGCTGATTATTTCAGCCGAATGACTGCGGCTGGAACACTAGTGAAGAGTAAGTGAATTTTCTTCGATCGAAAAAAAAGTGTAAGTGAACAGTGCTGTTATCAAGAGAAAAAAAGGGGTGCTCGATTTAGTGCATCGTGCAAGTAGAAAAAGTGCTTCCGAAGTGAGCGGATGAAAGTGAAACTAATAGCTAACAAGAAGAATGTTGAGATGTATGCCGTGTTACAATGTAGGCTTTTTTATATAACATGATTCGGTTGAAACACATATTTTTCGTTTATGCAAGCCGTAAATGTTTTTAACTACAGTTATAGAGGAATATAACTAAATTTAGTTTAAATATTTATTACCGGCTGAAATTTATATATGTAAAATGAAAAAAAAAAAAAAAATTTGTTTTTACGGTATTATTATTTATCTTTATTTTGTTTTGGATATTCTGGAGGCGCATGCGCAGCAACCAAATAGCGCTCAGTTTGTTAAACAAAATGGTGGATAATTGAAGACAGTTTGGCAGAATCAAATCGTGGTAAAGTTCGTTAATATTTACTAAAGTCACTTTTAAAATGCTTTGTTATTTTCTGTTAGGCCTATTGGTTGATGAATTCATCGAGGATGATGGCGAAAAATGAGCAGATTCGGATTTTTCTTTGACTTGTTTGATTTGATTCCATTTGTAAAGACGTTACTTTATGGCCAAATAGTAACGAAATTTCATTTCTGTACTAAAATGATTGCGATAAGACCAAGAGAACACCAAGTCAAAACACACCCATAAAATATTTTATATTTTATTTCTATTTCCACACTATAAAACTGTGGAAATAATTTCGTAGACATAAAAAATAGATGAAATGAAAATGAAAACAATTAAATTTCTCTCACGGTGTTAATTTCGGGTAAAGCATTCCATATCCTTATGCATCTTTACCTTTTTTTTCTGTAGGTAAATTATTCGTCTAGATAATTATCAACCAGACTGTTTGTTGGTTGTAAGACCGGATTAAATGTTCCGTGAAGGCTGTAAGACCCTGGGGTTATATTTAGGCCGGAATTAAGAAGTACCTAGTAACACTAGGCAATACAGGAAACTGTGGAAAAGTAATTGTAACTTCGTTGCTCAGGTTTGCGCATCGTTTTCTAATCTGCAACTTACTGGAAAAATATTTGCACGATTTTTTCATTACACATAATCAGTGAGAAAAAAAATCCCATGAAACCCTGCAAACAAATTTTCGTTATATATTTTATTGTTTCAATAAAAACGGTCCAACCAGTCAGTCTAAAGGTTGTTTGCAAATTTAATCAATTAAAAAAAAAAACAATAGGATGTTGACATTTTGATAATTGATTACATTTTATTGATCTTTATTGTGCATTATCATCAAACTGATAGAATCAATAAGAAATTTCAACCTCCTACATTTTACCAGTTTATTTTTCATGCAATAACAAGTTTTTTATTTGAATTTTCTTTACTACACTTCGGCCCCCTTCAATCAACAACCCTCTACCAGTCCATTGTAAACCCACCCCTAGTGTTAGCACAAATTTCGTTAATGCTTTTCTTCGCAATTTAATTATCCATCAAAGCCCTTTCTGATATTTCAGTTGATTTTCGCCACGACTCGACAGATTATCATCAAACTTTAAAGCTAAGTGGTGTGGACTCGATCAAAGTGGACAAGTTACCGTCTCGCAAACAATCTTGAAAAACAAGATCGGAAAAAGAAATTTTGATCGACGTTTCTCAATAAAAGCTCGAACAAAAACCTGCGAAGGTGGACAACACCAATAGTCGTTCAATTGACCCAATAATTAGACCTTAACCTCATTCCTGGAACCGGAAATGGTCAAATTTCATTCCATTAGCGCATTTTACAACTCAAAACTATTTATAGTCAAATAAATGGAATAGGCTTATTGGTCATTTGTAACTTGACCCGTGTTTTGTAGTCGGAAGGGTCAGTGTAGGGGAGTTTATCTTGCCCTGTGGTCAGAGCTCTTGACCTCCATTTTTATGAGTGGCCGGTGAGTTGTGAGCGCAGTCCTGAATGGCCGACCTCCACAAGGAGGAGGGGAACGATGTGTTAGGGTGGGGGGTCTTTTGAAATGTAGAAACTAGGGGTGCATCAGGCGGGGGCGGAGGGGAATAGAATAATTGAGCTAATTTATAGCCCACTAAGCACGTTTCACAAAAAGTAAAAGTTTTTTATTGGTAATGAATTGGAAGTGGGTGAAGATTGAATTTTCGCTTTGAAAAGGACGAATTTTTTTTTGTTTTTTTTTTTGTTAAGAAGTTTTAATGAGGTGAATTAATTAGTTATGTTGATGTTACTTCCGGTCATTGTTTGGTTTTAATATTTGTGATGTGATCTTAACGGCCTTAGGCGAAAAGTCCACCGATTTTAGTTATTTTTAAAAATATGCTTATGGATATTTTCCCCCCTCCAGGAACAGAATAAACTCATAGATTAAGATAATTAAATCCATTCACTGCAAGAAAAAGAGGATTTCAACGTTAGAAATTCGAAAACCATTTGTAGATTAATTGTTTTCAATCGCTTTAAATTGCTTTACAATCACTGGAAAGTAAATTAAATATAATCTATACTTTCCATTCTAATAGAAAACAACATTTTTTTATAATTCTTTTCTGGCATAAAATATTTTTATTTACATGAGATTTTCATTTTTTTTTTTTTTTTTTTAGATAAGATTAACTGTCAAGAATTTATCACAGTAAATAAAAAGTTTTCAGATTGTGCTTTCCACTCTGTTTACCATATTTAAACTTTTCAAAATAAAATGGTCAATAACTTCCCACAGCCTACGGAAAGTTATTTCCAAACGGTTTGGAAAATACAGAGTAATACATAACATGTTTCCTTGTGTGGAAACCCACTTTTCTTGCAGCGATTCCTCTGAAACTTTTGACCCAGGGATTAGATCGGAGTTAATTTCTACAAAACGGCATAATAATCCAAAACGAGGTTAATTTAGTGAGTAAACATGACCATTTTCATCCGTTTCCGACTTCAGCTCAGCAAGTTATAAAACAGCGAAACATTTGACTAACAATTCCATCTCTGAATGCAATTTCATTTACACCGTAAAATTATTTTTAACTTTGCAGTGAACCTTTTTATTGTTATGAATTACAGTACACTGTATTGTGAAATAACAAATTACATTTCCAAACATGTAGTATTTTTAGACACCCATTTATACATCAGACATTTCAACAAGAAAAGCATTCAACAAGAACAGCACTCAGTTCCCCGTTTTTTCCCTTCCATTTTTCTCTAATTGAATTAATTGTGACTTATGTCACCTTGTCTGCGCTAAACCAGACATGAATCACGATGATGAATCGTTTGTTAAACTGCACCTAGCATCACAAAAGACCTTTCAAAGCGTTTTAAATACTTTTTTTACATGTCTCAGACTTAATTCACACTCCTTAACAAAGGAAATATAATTAACCACAAAAGGATTGTGTCTTTTATAGGTCTTAAGGTGAGTTTATAATAAACAAACCTCAAAGCTTAAACAGGCAGAGTAAATTGGACCACCAAGGAATTCGAGCGCAGTAGGGCTGCTCATTCATTCGGTTGAGTCGACCATGATTTACGGTAATGGAATACTCCGCCAGAGGGCTTATGGACCCATACGTATGGGCAAAAGCCCCCATCGAACGTGGAGAAAGGAAGGCGGGGGGTACAAAGAAACCTTCTCCAATCGCTATCGATCTCCGCTACTCTATTGATGAGTTGGGGCGGCACAAAATGCAAAGGGGAATCCATCCTCGTTTCATATCATACCTTTTCGGTTTTAGGGGTATTTTAAATGCGGGTATAAAATTTCAACCCTTTTATCTCCATTTATTTCTTTATATCTAAATATATTAAAGCAATTAGCGCGCAGACAAAGACTAATTTGTCCGAAATTACTTGATAACTAATTATAAATCAAAACGTTTCGGACAAACAAGCTTTAATTAAAACCACTTACAGTAAACAAACACTAATTTGTTCTAAAGACACAGCAAACGGAGGCAAAATAAGCCTAATTTATCGTAAACGCCGGTAAATAAGCGAGTCAACGTAATTACATAAATAAGCCTTACTTAATGCAAATTAGCACCTTCAGAGATATCATTAACGAAATTAATTACGATTTATTAGTTATTTATCGTGTAAAATAATAATAAAAAAAATTAATCTAATAATTGCTTCTACGTGCGGTATACATACGAGGTACATGATCTTTAAACGAGACCTACTTTATTGATTTGCTTTACACGGGGGAACCATCCATCAATCATTTTTTTTTTATGTTTTCTTTTTTTCACTGTCTTACATCATTAAGTGCATTAGTAAAATATTTTAATTGACAATTATCCCTCAAATAATTCTTTATTTTCATTCAAAAGAAGAGTAGCAAATGTATTTTTACGACGTTGAATAATGGGTTCGAGGTGTGCACCTCATAATTTTCCCATCGTTCCTTAATCCGGACGAATGACGTCAGATGCGATAGTCGTGGATATGTCACGCGCCAACTCTTGCATGGATGTGAGGCGCCCTCGGGTTGTGCCCACGTGTCGACGGAGGGGTGGAAGACAGGCAAGTAGCAATGAAATGCATTCCCGTCATGCCTCGCACTCTCCCCGGAGGCAGCAAACATTGCCGCTTGCATGTCCTCCCCTTTCCATTCCACCCTCCTCCCTCTCCCCCCCTCCATCCCTTCGTGCCTGCGCGCAGTCGCTGTGGCTGTTGGCGCTTCATCAACGAAAAGAGAGGAGTTTGACCTCGTTACTACGTTGCCTGGCGTGCCCTATCGATTGAGTCAAGGTGGGAAATGAATGCAGCGACATCTTGGGTGCAGGAGCGAGGTTCCCTGAACTGAATGCACTTTTTGACGGTTTCATTTGGATTTTTCAGACGTCTGATTGTGGAATTTGTGATTTTTTTAATCCCGTTTTTTGACGTTTAAGTAGTTGGAAGTTGATTTGTATCGATGTTTGAAATAAAAATTGAAATTTTGTTTTTAAAAATACACTCCCGAGGTGTTTATTTATAACAAATGTAATTTTTAGGTTTTTATGGCCTCTAAAAAGAAGCGAAACATGACTAAAGGCTTCTACTTAAATTATACTGTACGTCATGAAGGCTCGTATGAATTATAAATTTCATTTGCCAACGTTTAAAAGATTGCCAGAATTCTTGCTCTAATGTATTAACAAATGGATTTCTTATGAAAGAAGAACTAAAATCTAGTAAACATGCGATACGAATCGTAAATAGGATGTTTTGCGATCGTAAAAATGAGAAAAACACAATAAACAAGGATTTTGTGCGGATAAAATGTCGAAAATGAAGCGTTTTTATGAATAAAAGTGTTGATAACAAAGATTTTATGCGACTAAATCGTTGAAGATGGAGAATTTGGTGGAAAAAAGAAGGAAAATAAAATAAATTTGGTCAATATTTAATGTTTTTAAAAGAAAAAAGATGAGTGCATACACACGTGTGCATCTGTCAGATGATGAAAGATTGAAGAGTCAAGCAGAGAACGGAGAAGTGTGTGAAATACCCCTCGTGAAACGTGCAGGATGAGTCGAAAAGATGGTCTCGCCCTCGTGTCTGGTGCCAGACTCTTCCTCTTATTTTCCAATTGCCAGATGGTGAAGAAAATTGACAAAGTTGAGCATGTGTGTTTTTAGGCTGAAAGCTTTTTGTTACAGTAAATTGTTCCTTGACCCTTGAAACGAGACCTTTAGCACATAATCTAAACACGGTCCGTTGGATAAAATATAAGCGAAATTTAGAAGAAAAGACGTTTTACGAGAGGATTTTTCAATTTAATTTAAAAAGAATTAAGAATTTATCTGTGGTTTTCGCGTTCATTAAGTGCAATTAATATTTATACGTTTTTGAGATAAGAATGATTAGAATTAGGTGAAACTTGCGTTGAATTCTTTCTTTTTTAAAAATATTTTCACTGTTTTTTGTCTAAATCTTTTGTCTGTTGGTTTATTTTCGACATTTCGACCCGCTTTTCAATAATTCCATTCTATTTCCAACGTCTTTGCTATCAAAGTTTACATTCTGCGTTTCAGTCTGTCACATTTTTATAAATTTAACATATTCCAATATTTCTGATATTCTCAGATCGATATCCGGGCTTTCTCCTTTATTTCTTTGTTTTTTATACATCCCCCCCTTTCCCTCGTGCTTCGTCTGGTAAATTAAAACAAATTTATCCAAATTACAGTAAAAGGCGAACTGCATTTTTTATTGCTGCACTTTCTTGAAAATCAATGCGTAATTTCACTTTATATCGTCTCAGCTCCAACGAGAAAACAATTTTTCATAAATTCTATGTCAATTCATTTCATTATTTTTTTACATTATCCCATTACCCATTGTTTTCTTCACTTCCTCTCTTTTGTTTTTCCCTTTCTTTCCACTCATTGTTCTTTTTTCGTACAAAAAAAAAGTGAGAGTGCAGTCAAATCATCATTGATCACCGAATTGTTTTTCGTCTCGTTTTACACAAAAACAACATTTTGAATCTTAACATATTGAAACGAAATGAAATTTGACTTTTGAAGCCGTAATTCACTGCAAATTGTTTATTTACAACAAACTGTGTGGTAAATACTTGCGAAAACCATATCTGGAAGTCAAGTCTTTAATTAGTCAACGCTCAGAACGGATTTATGGTAATCCTTATGTTTATCGCTTCGCTGCGCTACAACATGTTTGCCTTCATTTTAATAAAAACTCTCACACATATTAACCAACTTTTTTCATGTTTGTCTCATCACGCGAATCGATTTTTCCGCTTCAGTAGGCCTAAACCACCGAATCTCGGAGAAATAAATACGGTAAACCTGAAAAATGTGAAACAAGACAAAATATTTACTCGTTTTTGAGTGCATTTTCAGCCGAGTGAGAGAAATGAACTTTGTTAGGGTATTTTTAATTTTATGAAGAAAAAGTAAAAAAATTATAAAATATGAGACGTATGTTAAAATTCCTGTTTGGCGTATTTATTAGACTAATTACGAGAATATTCTTCTTTTATGGTGAAAAAAATTATTAAAAAAAAAATTTGACCCGGACGTGATTTGAACACGCAACCTTCTGATCTGGAGTCAGACGCGCTACCGTTGCGCCACCGAGTCAGTTGTGTAAACCTCTTCACGAATCACCTATTGAAATAAAATAGTAACATCTTTTATTTTATTTCAACCTCATACGGCACCTTTCTCTTCCAACAAGCAAAAATCATCGACAAAACACTCATTAAATTCCCCAAAGGCCTAACTTAACCCTATTTTTAATAACTCCATTAATTACATTGTAAATTAATCCCATCCGCGTTCATATTTCACAAATATCATAATACAAAATCCAAAATCCAAATAAAAAATCCTTAATTCCACTAATATTTATTACATTTTCAACAAATAAATAAATAATATACAATTAAATAAAAGAATATAAATTGAGAAAAAAAGTCACACATTCAATTTCCTATTTAAATTTATTCCGCGCATGTTGGCTTTCTTTCCCTATAGACCCACAGGGCTGTCAAAACAGTTGAACTGCTCGAGCAATCATTCCGGGTTCAATATCCCACCCCCCTCCTTGCGAGTATTCAGCCCGAGCTACAGATGCAATGGACATCCGAGAAAGGACAGTACAGTTCTTGGCATGTTTGGTGCTCCACCTAATATAATTCATCTTCAATACCAGACCCGGAGAATGGATTAGCTTATTTTTAAAAAAATTTTTATCAGTTGCTCGCGCCATTATAAATAAAGAAATTGTAAATTTAGTAGTCGATTTAATTAAAAATAATTCCAGGGAAGTAAATGCAAATGAACTTTAGTTGTCCGTTATCTCTTAATGAAGTTGTCAGTGATCGTATCATTTGTGTCAACGTGGCGTCGTTTAGTTTTCCAGCCCACTTTGTCACTGTCAGATATTACTTACAGTTTTTTTTTTGCATTGTTCTTATTCGAAAAGATGAGGTGTTGCCAACATTAAAATTTCAAATTTTTCATTTAATTGTATCAGAAACACGATAATTTAGAAAGTAGTGGTATTTCAGTATAAAAAGGCTTTTATTCAAGTAATTTTTTTACAGTTTTCGGTCTGCAATTAAACTCAATACGTCCAAATTGTTTTAGTTTTAAGACCTGATGATTGGTTTTGAGTATTTTTATCAGCTTTTATCGATACACTGCATTCACTGCATTTTGAAACGTAAAAACACCTAATTATTTGAGATTTCTAAAATTCTGTAAGCAGATGACAACTAATTCTTACAGTACTTGTTTCTACATCTTGTTCGACACATTTCCACGAAATCTTTTCTTAACTTTATCAAAAGGTAAGCTAATTACTATAAAATTTAGGTTTCAGCCTGTTACGTAACCGACTCGAATAAAGTCGTCTTACTTGTTCGTTTTTTTGTATACAGTTGGTTCATCTGCGTATACATTAATTCACTTGAACTGTTAGCTTTAGTACTTCCCCGGTAATTTATTTTAAAAAAAACATAAACCTAGAAAAATAAATTACAAACACGAATACTATAAATCATCTTCAGTGCCGACTTTCCCTAAATTTGTTCACCGATGCGAAAAGGTGGCCACACACTTTTGTCAGGACTTTGACACCTCAACACGAATGATGAACCGCCAACGAAGAATTTCTCCTCGCCCGTCTCACGTATACAAGCACACTTTTCCTTTCCTAGTTTCCTCCCTGTCCCTCCTTTAGCGATACGACGTTGTTTGGTTTCAGGTTTAAAGAATAGCTTCAACCGGCATGATCAATGGCAAAGCCCTTGGGAGCTTTGCACCCATTTTTAGGTCGAAAAAACCCAACTCAGCTCGACCTTACTCCATTTGCAGCGAGCCAAGTGATAAAAATGCGTAAACTTGGCATCAAATTTGTGTCTATAATTGGGTACCGAATTTATTTAACCGAAATATTCCCGACGTCTGATTTGTCGCTTGAAATAGAAACGCGATGAACAATTGTTTTTTTTTTTTTTTTTCAAAACTTTTTTGTGATTAAAATTGATTTTTTTCGGTTTTTGTGGTTGGAAAGTATTTTTAACCTATAGCTTTTAATCCTATTATACTATCAAACAAGTAGGAAGAGGTTGGGTGTGTGACAAGGCGCCCCGGAAGTGAGATCCGCGACCGTACAACACAGAAACTCATAAATCACTGGCCTAGGGGAGGATCACGGTCTGCGTGCATGCGGTCACAAGTTGGCCTTTTCTTTTGCTTCTGTGTGAGGAATGAAATGGAATCCAGGTGAAATGATGCGGGAATCGAGTAATTTCGTTAATGGAACAGGTAATAAAAACCTCGGTTCATGAAAAAAAAACTACACGGTTTTATCTCACTAAAAGAAATTTAAAAAAAAAAAAAAGAAAAAAAAAATTAAACAAAAAAATATCAATTTATTTTAATTAAAAAAAATTAATTTAGTTTTCCGGAATTTACTTCATAATTTTTTATTTTTAAAAAAAAATCGTTTTCGTTTTATAACTAAAATTGACATTCTTTTACTATTGATTGACGCGTCCACCCCCGCCAACTGGGGCCTCCTCTATCCAATGTGTGGTCACGTTTAGCCCGGCCCAAGAGGGGAGGAAGGGGAAGGAAAGAGCAAATGATAGGGACATGGTGCACACTCGTTTCACTCTTTATTTAACCAAAAAAGAAATACTTAGCTTACAAAATCAAGCAAATCATAAAATCACGTAATTAAATATTTAAATATAAACATAAAAACAAAATTTATTTAAATTTTAATACAATTTGATCGTGATTTGTCCGAAAATATTTGCAATTAATACATCAACTTGACTGATTCCTAGTTTTTGTACACGGTTGTGTTGAAGGCGTGCAAATTGATGTTTTTATCCGCCCCTCGTTCGCGTTTTGCCGCACCATCACCCTTGCCCAGACGACGGCAGTGCAGTTTAGTTTTGTATTTGAATTTCTCCCCCTTTGGTCGGTGGCTCCTCCAGGGATATTCGCAGCCCATACCCATCTCCCAGCTGGTCGCGAGGTCGCGCGCAATTGATGCCGACAGCATCACCGACCGATCGATCAGGAATGTGCCCCCATGGCGCATGCGTTGTTTGCATTTTGTCAAGTTCAACGTCTATGAAGTCGAGATAAGCCTAACGTTGACGTATGTGACGGAAAAGGGCCGTGCATCCTTTATAAAATGCTCTTTTTGCACGATGTGAAAAGACGAGTTTATTTGTAAACAAACGCTTATTTTGTCAACAGTTTGACGTGTCGAGCTCGTGACAGAAAATCATTCAAATTGATGAACAAAGCAGCTTGTTTATTAAGCAAACAGCTAAATTTATCTTTTATTTCATGTAAACTTAATGACTAAATTCCTTTTATTCATTCTCTTGTTTTCAAGAGTAAACAGTTGCAAAAATGGAAATTAAAGTTTGATTTTCTTGGTTGGTTAATGAAACGTTAAAAATTCTTTAAAATGATAGTAAAAGTTGGTTATTAGTGCATTAGGAGGGTGTATTGAAGTCATCTTAATTGGCAATTAACTCAATTGCTTTTCCCTTCACTGCAAAGAAAAAATTGAGTTGAGCAGATTCGCTCAGCTTGTTTTCTCTTTTTCCGCATAAAATTCAAATTAAAAACTTTCTTGTTGAGACTGCAGGATCATTCAGTCGTTTGCACAAGATGAAACGCGAGACGTTTTTAATTTTGAAAATATTGACGATGAAGATTACGAACGACAGTCGACAACACTTCCTTTTTCATAAATCATTTCTGTTCGTGCAAATTGTTATTTGCCGATCATCCATTTGAAAATAGTTGAAATGATTGCGCAAACCCTAACCCCTTTTTCCAGAAAAAGGATTTATCGATGACCACAATACCCACAGCGCACTCAATGAAATTTCAACTTGCTACGCTTTACACATCGCATCTCAACGCGAGAGTGGACAGAATTGACTATTACTTCACCTCGTAATTTAAAATTTAGACAGTTTTTTACGAATTAACTGATGAAATGGGGGTATAGCTCAGTGGTAGAGCATTCGACTGCAGATCGAGAGGTCCCCGGTTCAAATCCGGGTGCCCCCTTCATTTTTTTGTTGAAAAAAGCGAATAACGATCAATTTTTTCAATAGAATTTCTCATGATAAAGTATATATTTAAAAATACAAATGGTGTTGAATGTTAATATTATAATATAACATTTTTTCTTCTTATCTTTTGTTAATTATCAACATTTACACTTTTATCATTTAAAAATGTAATTATTTAATACGACAATCAGATGGGGGCATAGCTCAGTGGTAGAGCATTCGACTGCAGATCGAGAGGTCTCTGGTTCAAATCCGGATGCCCCCTTTTTAAACTTTCTTTTTCAGTGCTAAGTATTTTTGAGATGAGAAAGGAAAATCTTATTTTATCTCGGTTTTCTTTTAAATAGAGACATGAATTTTTTTTCGTTGCAGCAATATCAAATACCAAACCGATTTTTTTAATGAAAATGAAATTTGATTTTTAATATTTGGCGTGCAAACGCGTTTTTATCACAGAATTAAAATTAAACCGGCAATTTGTGAGCTTTACTTTACGCACTCACGACTTAAACGTCATCGTATTTATAGAAGTTTATGATTTCATGTAAAACGTATAATTCTAATCGTAAATTAAAGATAAAGAAAACACCACATTCTAATCGTAGTTGTACCGATCTGCCTCTAATTAACCGCAGTTTATCAGCAAAAACTGATCACAGAAATATAACTTCAGCGTCTGCATTTTGGACATTGTTTGGTTGAACCAAGCATATACATTTGGCACTAAGCTTCCTGTTACGTAACATTACATTACTAAATCTGCATTATTTGATTTTAGAAAACCAAAGCTTTTAACATGTCAGTTTAAACATAGTTTGCTGCGTTTTTTAAACAGATTTTATTCGATTTTGCATCTCTTAAATACCGTATAACTAAAATTAATTTTGATTTGTTTTAGTCATTGGAGTTATCTGTATATAATTTTTTTTAAAAAGAAAAAACGTAACTTTAGAACGTAAAAGATCGAAGTTACCTGTAAATAATTTTTTTTTAAAAGACAAAAAATGTAGATTTAAGAACGTAAAAGGTCGATATTAGTAAAAATAAACTAAGGGGGCATCCGGATTTGAACCAGAGACCTCTCAATCTGCAGTCGAATGCTCTACCACTGAGCTATGCCCCCGTGTGAGTTTTTCTCATTAATATCAGATGATTCATTTTCGCATGATAAAAAAATAACATTTCCGTACTTGAAAATTCATCAGTAAAATTGAAAAAAAACATAAGTCAGCCGCTTAATTTTACAACTGTTTGCAGTTTATTAAAAGTTTCTCTCAAAAACAAAACAAAAAAAAATTCGCTAGTTTTTTTCTAGAAAAACAAACTCAGGGGGCACCCGGATTTGAACCGGGGACCTCTCGATCTGCAGTCGAATGCTCTACCACTGAGCTATACCCCCGAAGTGACAGTTTGTGATCATAATTACAATTTAGTATTTTGATGATTAGAACGAGGAACGAGGAATAAAACAAACGCTTTAATTTTGGAGGAAAATATTTAATTTAATCCCCTTTTTTCAAATTATTGATAATTACGCAACAAAATAACTTCTTACGGTCTGTTTCGCACGTGAACAAAAAGCTGCACACGTGTTTTATGACGATAAATCAGGAGCGAAAAAGAAATAAAAGGGAGGAAGTATTTGAATTTTCACTGTTTACAAATTTCAACAGTTTTCATCCTGTTTGGAAAGAGATATTTTAAAAATCGGCGAAAAAAAAAATTAAGGGGGCACTCGGATTTGAACCGGGGACCTCTCGATCTGCAGTCGAATGCTCTACCACTGAGCTATACCCCCTCTTCGTAATTGTCTGTTAAGTTTTTCAGTTGAATGCATTTGAAATGAAAATAATTGAAATTCATGCGCGTGATCTATGGTTTTTAAAATTAAAAAATTAAATTTTTTATTATTATGACGGAAAAGTAATATCTGCGTATTGATTTACGCTGTAAATGTTAATTTTGAAAATAAAAAACAAAAAAAAAATTTCAAGGGGGCACCCGGATTTGAACCGGGGACCTCTCGATCTGCAGTCGAATGCTCTACCACTGAGCTATACCCCCGATGCATGATGGTATTTCATAAAAAGCCTTTTAAAAGCTAAATTAGAGTTCTTCACCATAACTTATTCACGTGATCTACAAATGACATGATTAATCGGGGCGGGGTAGGGGAAATAAAGATCAAAACAAATCTTTACATTCCCTATCATTTCATTCATTAACTTAACATTACATCACTTACAAAAAGAAAAGTAAAAATAAAGTAAATATTTAACGAGAAAAAATTAAATATTGAATTCTTCAATCACATCCACTTTATCAGAGGAAAACAGATGCACAAAATTGAATAATAAGGATACAAAACGTTGCAAGTATTGTATGAGAGCCAGGAAAAAGCCGATCGAGAGACAGCATTCGACCCGACTAATTGAACATCCTCTTTTTATTTTGCCAATCTGATAACGAGGCTCAAGGTGACCTGACAGGATAACGACCAGAGTTAAAAGACGCGTCGTCCTCCCTTCCATCCAAATAAGTAACCGGCCCACCCCAGAATCAAGTTGCGTAACTGCGGTTGTCTGTTGTCATGACGACATGGCGAAACTAAAAACGGACCCATTTCACGTTTGAATTACCACACAACGTGCCTAACCCAAATACATGTTCAAAAACCATCTGTAAACTTTATTAATTGGGTCAAATCGAGTTTCCACGAGCCTTGAAAAACGCTTCTTTTAATCATGATTTACGCGCTTTCGAAGGGAATTTTTATTGCGTTGTTTCTGCGAGTGAAATGAATTTTTTAGCGCTGAATATTTACAAGATGTTTTGATAAACCAAGTGCGTAGTTCCTCGATTTGTGCGTCGGAGGATTGCGTCATGTTTGCACGTCACATGATGGATGAAATTGTTGGCTGATAATGATCGTTCCGAATAAAACGTGTAATTTTCTAATCTCCATATTTTTATGGGGAAAAGTGTCTGTTTACATATGTTTTGAATGGAAATGAAGTGAAACGAATAAAAAGGTGTTTTTATTGTGTTGAATTTTTATTTTTTTAATACTTTAATGTTTGTTTTGGCCTTTGTTTTGCGACCCATTTTTCGGGCGAAGTTGAATTCTACTTTACTCCCATCTGTTCCTCGTTATATCTTCTCTTTTCACTTGTCATGTGATGTATAATTAGTTCTCTTCTTTTCACCTGTCCCACTTCAGGTTGGATGTTTTTTACCCGCTGTTTTAGAGCAATTTGATGGCCTTCAGAAATGATTCTTCCACGCATCATTCCCTCGTCACTGTTTCCGGGCCAAAGATTAACCAATTAGTTCTCGCGAACGAGGAATGGATTTGGAGTTGAGTTTGAATCTGATAGGTTTCAAGGGTTGGGTTTTACAATCTTGGAGACCGATTGGAATGAAAATAACGTTATGAGTCATAAAAAATAAGTGGAGTCCTAAAATTGAAGAGGTTTCACAACGTGCAAAAGTTACAGAAAATTTGTATAAATCAGGATAATTACGCAAAAAATTGTAGAAAATTAAGTATAGGGTTTTTAAAATTGAAGAAAATGTTTCAATGCGTTCAAAAATTACAGGAAATAATGCGTAACTCTACAAAATAATGCAAAAATGATAAAAATGTGCAATCATAATAACGGAGAATGTGCGATAACATTTAAAAAACTGCAAAAAAAGCAAAATAGTTATTAAAAAATGTACCAAAAAAAGCAAAACAGTTATAAAGAATGTACAAAAAAAGCCACATAGTTATAAAAAATGTGTAAAAAAGCTAAATAGTTATTACAATGTGCAAAAAAAGCAAAATAGGTATTTAAAAAAAGATGCAAAAAAATTACTAATGTTTGTAATTTATTACCAAAAATATAAATATACATTTTCTGAAGAAAAAAAATGTCAAAAATTTCGTAAAATCTTCCACAAATTGACTTAAAACGCAAAAAACATTTTTTTCGTAGGCTGCACGCATCAATATCATTTTACACGAGATTTCTCGCTAGTTAAAAGAAAATGAAGAAATTAAAATTTGTGAAAAAATAAAAATATTATGAGTTAATACGATGAAACAAAAGGGTTTCAGTTTTATATATGAAATGAAACCCCACTGGATTTAGTCTCGAGTTTCCAGCTGTGAAATTCGATATCATAGCATCCGGCTTTGTCCGATGTGGCATTCGAGGCCAAGTGGGTTCGCATAAAGTTGGTTTTAAACATTTTTTATTTCGTGTATTTTGTTTACGTTCACGTAAACACAAAAAAAAACCCAAGAAAAAAAAAATCTTAAACTGAAAAAAAAAATGCAAAAAAAATTTTCGACAACAGATTGCAATCTTAAAATGAAATGTCAGCTTTTATTTTCCGGGAAGTTGTCCTCCAAATCTGCACAAGTTGCAATCAAAACAAAAGAGAGATAAATTAATTTCAGCCCGGAAATAAAGAGCGACGTTTAATTTTCGCTTTTATCCTCGTTAAACGTTTCTCTTGTTTATAATAAGGAACATTTCACGTCCTAAAGGTGTTTATACAGTGATATTCATTTCTCTTGTTCCACGTTATTGTATTTTGTGACATTTTTACCCGCCCTTTAGTTGATTCGTGTACACATGCCCGTGGGTCGAAACCGAGATCGTTTGTCATTGCGAATAAGTAGGATTCGTGTGACAGGTATTTGAGTGATACTTTTAGTTAAGTATATATCTAATGTACTGGAAATAATTACTGTGGTTCGGTGGAAAAATGATTAGGTTCCCGGCGAGACGAAAAATAAAGGAATTTGTCTGTTACGTACGTAAGATTGAATGGAATTGTGGCGAAAAGTTCTTTTAATTAAGCTAAACCGCGAGTTGAAGTACACATGTGAGAAATTAAGAACGTCTATATGAAATGACCTACTTCATCTATATGCACTAGATAATGAGCGATTTGGATATAGAAAAGAGTGTCACGGTAAAGATTTTGTACAATAGTTTTGTTTCGGGATTTAGCCTACTCGTAGAATGAAGTTAACTGTAATAAGATTCTGACAGGTGTGTCTGGAGTTTGTTTTAATTAAATTGTGTAGTATAATACTCGGAAATGAATATTTTTGTACTTGTTTTGCTAATATTAGGGTTAAAAATTGTAATTCTTTTGATTTTTTTAAATTAAATTTATTCAGTTCAAATTATTAGACTAAAATATAGAGTAACGATTTGAAAAAACCTTGTAAGATAGATGTTTTACAGGTTTTAGAGCAAATTGTACATTTAAATGAAGAATTCTTTTGATTTTTATACAAATAAATCGTGTTTTATTTGAAGAAAACATGAGTAAATACGACAGGTTTTTAATCCTTTCGTCACATTTTTATTTTTTTCACCAATTATTTATTTCCTATTTTGGATTAATGCTTAATAACCCAAGGCGGGTTACCCAGTTGGAAAAACCCGTATAGACAGCAATGTAAATGAGAAAATTGGAACTTGATTTCTATTAAACATTTCTCTTTAACCTATAACACTCCCAGTTTAACCTGCAGCTGGGAGACAACTGGGTTTTTCTTTAGAGTAAATTATACTGATGTTTTCACTTCAATTTCACTCATTTTTCCTATTAAAACTCACTTTCCAGTTGGTAAACCTTAAGCCTAACTCGCACTAAACTGTTTTTCAGTATAAAATACCCCTATATTTCACTTCCGACTGCGCTCGATTCGTTTTTTCGTCGAAATTTGTCTACAGAATCAAAAACAAAACCAACGTTCGGCGTAACTTTCTCAGCCCCAGATGATATAAAAGCTCAGCCTTCTTCTAAAAACTGGTCATGCAATCTTCAACTGTATACCGTTTCATCGCAATATAAACAAATCAACTCTCCGTATTCACAAACCAGTTAATATATAAAGTTGCGTGTAAATGTGCAACAAACCTCTTCGTTCTTTTTTTCTCCAACGTATTCCATTCCACCATCGTTGCATAATTCATGAACAAACGAAAACCTTGAAACGCAATTTAACAGCATTTATTAAACAATTTTTAAAAACTACAAAAATTAAGAAAAAAAAAAAAAAAAAATCAAACAACACAAAAACCGGGAATTTTATTTATTCACACGAATGATTAACTCCCCGAGGTCAAACCACGAGCGCAAATTCCCGAAACTAAATTAAGAAACAATAAAACACTTATATAAAAGGTGCGGTGCGGGTCAACGACATCACTAAAACCGCGAGATAATCTACATTTCTGCATTCCTAACTCCTGCCCTAAATAATTCCATCTTTCCGAATCGAAATAACAAAATCGTTTCACATCCGTCAATGGATCAAACGCGAGACACAGAAAGAGGCGCGACTCGTTGCATTTCCTTATCGACCCGCGACCCCAGGAACAAAGTCTAAACGCCCACGCCGGCTCGTCGCCAACGACTTCTCGCCGGGCAATAACTTTACTCGAAAAAAATGAAAAAATGAAAAAAATG
This sequence comes from Stenotaenia linearis, assembly GCA_034700445.1. Taxonomy (NCBI): domain Eukaryota; kingdom Metazoa; phylum Arthropoda; class Chilopoda; order Geophilomorpha; family Geophilidae; genus Stenotaenia; species Stenotaenia linearis. Next base: position 70,627 of record JAQIXT010000098.1, read on the forward strand.
AAAAAATGAAAAAATGAAATAAAAACGAAAAAAATTATTGGAAGGGGAAAAACCCCGATAGGAAATAATAAAAAAACGTAATTACTTATCGAGTTAATAACTGAAATAAAACTTTCATGCCTTATTTTCGATTATTCCGCTTAAATTATTAATTTTTAACAACACACCTGTCGTTTTTCTTCACAGAGCTCGTTTTTAAATCGAAACTGAATATTATTATTTATAACGTTTAAAATGATAGTTGATAAAAATGTAAAAAAAAAAAAATTATTCGTCGGTTCAAAAGTGTAACGGTAGTTGAAAAGATTCCACCCTAGGGGTAAATAATGGCCACGTCGACTTGCGATCGGAGGGGGAGGGTGTCGAGGGACGCGTGGGGTTGCTAACACCCTCCAGGCAGAGCAGGTTCCTTGTCCACCCTCACGCCTCGCTCGTGATTGGCCGTACTGGTCTAATAACAGTCGAGGAAAAGAAGTAGTTTGCACGCGAGGCACGCGCGTCTAAAAAGTCCAAAGACCGGACTTGCGCGTCTCTTGTTCGTCGCCCACCCCCGCGTCCAGTTGTTGTCAGTCGTCCGGGGGGATTAAATGGGTTTAAGTTTGTTTGGTTGACTCTTCCCCTTGTCTTCCTATTGGTCTTAACTGTTGACCACTGGTCCCTCTGGTCAGCGGGTTGGGTCGCCAGGTGTGAAGATCCAGCTTGACCATTAGTGGTTATTGTGTGGCGTGAAAAAGAGTCATTTTTCACTCTCTTCTACGCATCAAGTCGGTCGGAAAAGAGGTGTTGTGGTCTTGAGTTATGTTCGTCGGTTGGGGTAATGGGCGCAATATTTGGGCAAAGGTCGAGTTATTTCTTAATTAAACTTTGAAAGGGGGTCGTGGGATTGACAGGTGAGAAATTTAAGGGGGGGGTTGTGAAAGGGGAAAGGGTTGTGGATGGAGGTGTTGATGGAAATGCGATAAGCCTAACTTTTTGGAGGGATAAAAGGAAAATTAGGGTGATGGGAGTTAAGCCTAAATTTTGGTTGAGATTTTTTTTTTGCGTTTGTATTTAGAAAATTTGTTTTTAGATGAAACGAAGGGTAAATCATTTTAAATAATCAAATCTAGAGCTTAAAAAACGTTTAATTTATTAAGTAATTGGCAGATTACACGTAAAATCGGGAATATTCTGATTTGTTTAAAATGAAAACTCATCTAAAACAGTTTTATTTTCAAAGGTTGAAACGTATTGAAATGCTAAACTCGTTTTTTAAAACCTTGGTTGTGAGGTTAAATCAAAGTAAGTCACGAAAAATCGGGGGAAAATGCGATAACCATGGTCGATTTAACGGTTAACCCTAAACGTTTTATTTGGTGAAGATTGAAAACAAACGCTGTCATTCGACCGTAATTGAATTCGAAACAAACAGTCTTCGTTTCATACCAACTGACGCCTAAACTGACAAATTATCTAATTATAACCAACACGCGAAAGTAGGAATGAAATAGATTAAACCGTGATAAGCCTAATGTAACGATTAAGTCTACGCCTTCGAGTTTGTTTATATTTCAAGTGTGAATTCCAGGAAATAAAGCACATTTTGGGTTTAAAGATCAAATCAAATGTAAACACATTCACAGGAAAACCGTGAATGAAAAGTCAAAACATTTTATTCTCACGAGAATAACGTCAAATTCACGTTTAATTTCGGGGTTTGATCGGCCAACACTGCACGCGTTTTCCCTCACTTCTAGGCCTAAACTTGTAAAAAAAAATTAAAAAATTATCCGACGAGTTAAAACACAATTAGGCCTATTTTGGATAAAAACGAGATAAGTGGGGAAAATTTTATTTTAATAAAAAATACAAAAAATAGATGTGACTTCACCGTTGCTAAGTTTTAATCTCGCTCTCTAAGCAATAGATAACATTCATAGCGTCTGTTTTTCCCAATTGTATCACAATTTCATTAATCAGCACTTTTATTTTTTCTAACTAAATTAGGTCATTAATGCACGAAATTGATATATTCGACGCAACAACGCAACGATAACGTCGCGCCTTTCGTCCTTTCAAAAACACACCCACGCGAATTGATAAAAACAACAAATTCACAATTAACTCACACCGTTGACATCATTACATCCGAAAACAAACTCCCACACTCTCCAATCAACATTTATAAAAACACTTAACAATGACGTAATACTCGAAAAGACAACTCCTGAATAATGGGCACTTTTTCGCAAAAAAACTGTCATTTTCCCGTTTTTCTTTTATTAAAACCAATCAAAATTCAAATCCCGCGTGTACACGGTCATCTAAAAATAAACCCTCGATTGATTCGGTTATTACAGGTTCCCCCCCTTTCTTTAACGAGTCGTCAAAGTGTCCCGCAACTCGTCTTTTTGGAACCGGGCGCAGAAAAGCACCTCTGATCGCCCGGGCGCATTTGTTCGGCATCCCCTCGGTCGTGAGGCAAGTAGAAGAGCCGACTCTTGCCTGTTTCTCACCCCCCTACTCCTCCCTTTTCCTCAACTCCCCCTTTTCGGCTCGGTCCCCACCCCTCCCCCACCCCCGCTGTCGACCGAGACCCCGCGGGAAATAAATAGAGAGCGCTTCGTGCGGCGCCCGCTCATGATTTGCTGCGTGGAAAGGAACAAAAGTGATCCGGGCATTTGGATCACGTGACTCGTTCGAGCCAGCGCGAGACCAGCCAACCGCTCGAGCCCAACACTGAGCCAGGCAGCGCTGCTAGCTCGCGGCCCCCGACACCGCTCACTCACAGCGACCGCCCCGACTCGAGCTCCGTTTTTCGAACGCTCGTCCTTCCACGGCGCGTGCAGCGACCAAACTGCAGGTAAGACATGCACTCAGATTATGTAGCAAGTCGATTTCGTAGCCGGATCGATCGTGCGCCGCACTTTTCTCGCTCAAAAAGTGCGTTTTGCATCGCGCTCCTCTTCGCCCTGCTGCTTTGACTGGGCCCTTTGATTTCCAAGATGGCTGCCGCGCCGAGCGCGATGACTAGGCCGTGCTTGCGCGCTCACTGCTGCTTCAAGGTAGGTGATAGGGGTTTGATTTTGTCACGATCGTATATTAGACAACCCGAGCTTGATGTTAGTACCACGGGAGGGTAGCCGGACGCTGTTTTTTGTGCTCAAACGGGCTAACATACTCGGGCGATTTTCCGACTGCTCGAACGCTCGCTGTTGGTCGCCATAGGAAAAGATGGAGGGAAAACAAGCGAGAAAATGCTCGCCGCTCGATCGTTTTAAGTTCGCAGCTCGTTTGCTATTATAGCTACGTTCGAGCTGACGATTTCATCATTTAGCTCGGGGTCTGGGCTACTCGTTCATATATTCGTACGTGTTCTGGGCGTCGAATTTCGATCTTTTTTCGGTGTGGATTCGTGACCCTACTCCGAAATGTTTTCACTCGCGATTCCGCACGACGACACACTCGGACAAGAAACGTTACCACGTCCGATCCCGATCGGTTAGGGGCTCCAAACCAATTTGGACGTGTAGTCCACACATCGGTCCACCTGAGGAACCAGGCGGGGTCGACGAGGGACGAACGAGAGCCGAGTTGGGAACTTAAATCGAACGCGTTTGCTCGATCGAGACTCGTCCGTCGCCATGATGATGAGGGAGAAGGTGTGAGGGGAAGTGTGTTCGGTGTCCGTAACGATGCTCAAGGTTACGGGAATGATGAACGGAAGGAGTCGCATGTCCCCCAAGACTCGTCGTACGATACTGGGGTGGCTCGTTTGATAATTCCCCAATATTTACAGGACTTTGGCCGCAGGGGGAAGCGCGCGCGATGCACAGTTAATGAGTAGGAGGGGGATGATGAAAGATGGGCGCAGAAAAAATGTTTTTGGGATTAAAATGAGTTAAGAAACGGCGAAAGATGAGAGGATAACGGCGAAAGGGACGTGGGAAGTGGAAATATTTTTAAAAATATTCAAAAAACAGGGGGAGTTTGGAGATAAAGGGTTTGGAAGGCGTTTTTTTGAGGGTTTTGGTGGGTTTTTTGGTGCGAGGTGAGGGAATTAAGTGGTTTTTAAAGGGATTAAGAGGGGTATTTAGTGCGTCGGTATGGATTTTTGGATTTGATTTTCGCGAGGGTTGGAGTTGCGTGTTCGGCGCGCCATCGACCTGAATTCATTACGCAACCCTTTTGCCTCATCAACGGTCGTAAAATGGACCAAAGTCTCACGACGCCAAGTTGTTGGCGCCTCGCGAGCCGAGCAAAACTGCGAAGTGGGAATTAGGCCTCGTCGGAAGGAGGTCGTTGCTGCAAAATGGTCGACTAAATTTAGATGCACGCGCGCGCGTGTATTAAAGTCGCACTTGGATTGATGTTTCGTAAGAATTTGAGAGTGAATAAATGTTGCGCGTATTTGTTGTAGGATGGGTGGATTTCAGAAGGGAAGTTGGTCAATTTTTTAACCGTTTTTTCTCCTTTTTTCTCTCGGATTTATTAGTAAATTTGAAGCAAACCACATTTTCTTGTTGCGGCGTCCTCATCGAGAGGGCATCTCATGCTGTGATTCTGGCGACCGAATCAAGTGTCCATCAAGGCAGCAGGTAAGAATTTTTTTAAAAAAGAAAAAAGAAAAATAGAGTTATAAAAATTTAGAATAATTAAATTTATTGTAAACATCTAACGCTGTTGGGAGGTAGCCGTCCATTTTCTACGGTGAAAATAAACAATTGATGATAATAATAATATTACGTTTAAGCGAACGTTTTATAATTTACCGTAAATGTGATGCACATTTGTTCTTTACAAGAAATTTAATTATTGTAAATTTTTGTGAATCTGATTTTTCTTGACGTGAAAGTCGGTAATAAATTATAGTTGCAATTATAAGGGCGTGAACTGCAGTGGACATAAAACTGCATTTTTGAGCCATTTTTATTTCTTCGTGAGATTCTTGTGACTTTTTTATGTTTTGTTTGGTTGTTTAAAAGGCATTTAGAATCATTGCCGGTCTTAATTTGAAGATTTTCAAACTAGTTTTCGAGTTTCAGGCACTTAAACTGTCTGTTTGTGAGTTTGTTAGCATTCCTAGTTAGTGGCATCAATTTATTTAATTTATGGCGCTTGAATTCTTAACACGTTTTCAGTTTCATTGAACCATGCAGTCAAGTTTGTCTTTGATATGCT